>CAKNYM010049722.1:56057-77168 GCA_932195095.1 Andricus curvator
GGCGACCTTTCTTATTGTTAAGTCCATAATAAATTATTATAATCATTAAAGGGATGAAAGAAAGTGAAGAAAAACAGACAATATTTTTTTCGACTATAAAATATTGTAGGAAGGAGTAAAAACGAACATTTATTTAACTGTATCGATAACAGGTTCTGAATCAGATGATTTTTTAACAATCAATTAAGAAGATCAATTTTCAACTGAAATGATGAATTTTCAACCATATAAATAAATTTTTAACATAATGATTGAATCTTCTATGAATGCATATTCATTCTCTCAATAAAAGGTTAATTTTTTACTAAAAAAGACGGATTTTCAAAAGAGTGCATGAATTTTCAACAAAAAAAAAAGGATTTTCAACAAAATAGTTAAATCCTAATCCAAAGCAGATTATTTTTAAACCAATAAGATCAATTTTCTACCAGAACAGACGAATTTTTAATTAAATACATGAATTTTCAAACAAATAGTACAATTTTCTGGTGAAAAATATCAATTATCCACCAAAAATAAAAATCATTCATTTTTAGTTCAAAAAATTAATTTTCACGAAAAAAATGAATTCTGAAAAAAGTCGTTAAACTTTTAACTTAAATGAGGAATTTTAAACTAAAATGATAAATTCTTAAAAAAAAATTTAATGAAAAATAAAAAACAGTTGAAAAAAAATATTTAAAAAAAAAACAAAACGAATTTTCAACCAAAAATGAAATAGTTACATTTTCAGATAAAAAACAAAATAATTCATAATGAAAGAAAATAATTTTCAATGAAAAAAAAACTAATTTTTAACCAAGAAGATAAATTTTTAATAAAAAATGGAATAGTTATATTTTTAATTGAAGAAGTTAATTTAAAAAAAAAGAATTCTTAATAATATAGTTAAATTTTTAAGCATAGAAATTAATTTTGAACTAAAATGAAGAATTTGCAACCAAAAACATTAATTTTTGACCAAAAAGATTAATTTTCTACCGGAAAAGACGAATTTTTAACAAAATACTTAAATTCAACAAAAAAAACATGATTTTTCTACCAACCAAGGAAATAGTTTAACTTTTCTGCAAAGGAAGAAAAGAATTTTGAAAAAAAAAATCCATGTTTAACCCAAAATAGAATAGTGAAATTTTCAGTTCCATTTTAGTTTTAGTTCCACTTTCAACCAAATAATAACATTTTCAATAAAAAAAAATGAATAATCAAAAAAAAAAAAAGGAATTCATAGATATTTCAATCCCTTTAGCTTTTTCAAAATATTAATCAAAATGTTAAAAATGAAAAAATTTCTTTATTTTACTTCGGAAAGAAATTAAAAATAAAAAATTCCTGCCTACCATCTTAAGAAAATTGTTAAAAACAAAATAGTTCATCCTTAGTAGTATAGCTACACAGGAGTCACTTCACTTACCGACCGAGAAAGATAATGCAGATTCCTGCCAGGTTTGCATTTTTACCATCGTTCGGTAAAACAGGGAGGTCGGTAAGTGAGGTGACTTCTTATAGCTGTACTACTAAAGCACGGAATACTATAAGTTTTTACTGAACTTTTCTATATTTCTCAAAGAGAATATGAACAAAATTTCTTATTTCAGAAATCATTAAAGAAATTTTGGAAAATCGGGCAGAAACTTATAGAAGACTGGGAGAAGAATACGATGCATCGAGGGATCAAACCAGAGGAATTGACGAGGAGGGGGAAGAGCCAATTAATTCTATTCGTTATCAGGAGTCCATGACCGAAAATTTAGAGGAAAATTAGCAAGGTAAATTATTAAAAAAATTAATACAATTATTTTAGTTCATTTTAAGGCCATGTGACGAGTAGGTCACGTGACCGGATTCCTACCTTACCGACACTTTTTTTATTTCCTATCTTATTTTCACACGAATAGCCACATTGAGTTGAAAATTTGGGATAATAAATAAGAAGCACTGAGAAAGGTGGTTCTGGACCTAAATTTTAATAATCATGAAAAAAGCAAAAAAACAATTATTTAAAAAAAAATTTTTTTCATGATTATAAAAATTTAGGACGAGGCCCACCTTTCTTAGTGCTTCTTATTCAGTATCCCAAATTTTCAACTTGATGTGGCGCTTCGTGTGAAAATAAGTTAGGAAATCCAAAAAATGCCGGTAAGGTAGGAATCTTGTCACGTGACTCACTCATCATATGGCCTTAATTAGCATCACACACGCGTGTAGTTTTTCGATTTGAGGGGAAAAAATCAAATTTAGTATCAAATAAAAATTTCGAATAACTATGTATTTTGTAAATTCATTTTTTTCAAGGTTAAATAATTTAAATTTTTTTTAAGATTCTTGAGCGAATTCAGAAAGATTTTTGAAAATTTTAGATCTTAGATTAATTAATTAAATTAATTTTCAACCAAAGAGATGAATTTTGAAAAAAAATTTTTTTAAAACAAATACATGTGTTTTTAACCAAGAAGATTAATTTCTTTTTTTTACAAAAAAGACGAATTTTTATAAAAATGCATGTATTTTTAAGCAAATAGTTGAATTTTCAACTAAAAAAGATACATTTCTAATCAGAAATAGAATAGATGAATTTTTAACTAAAAGAAAAAAAATTAAGAAAATAGTTGAATTATCAACAAAAAACGTGAATTTTTAACCAAGAAAATTAATTTTCTACCGAAAAGGACAAATTTATTAAATTTATAAATTTTCAACTAAAAAAGATAAATTTTTGATAAAAAGTGAATGAGCAGGAGTTTTAAATAAAAAATGTAATTCTTCACTCCCAAAAATTTTTTTTTACATAATATAGTTAGATTTTCAACTGAAATGGAAATTATCAACCTAAACATGAATTTTTGAGTATGAAGATTAATTTTATTCTACAAGAGTTAAATTTTCAATCGAACAGATGAATTTTGAACCAAGAAGATTAAATTTCTATCAAAAACAGATTAATTTGCAACAAAAAATGGAATAGTTCAATTTTCATTTATAAAAAATTAATTTTCAATTATTAAAAAAAAAACTAATTTTTAAACAAAGAGATACATTTTCAACCAGAAAGATTAATTTCCCACCGAAAATGATTAATTTGAACAAAATACATGAATTTTCAATTGAAAAAGATCAATTTTGTAGCAAAAATGAATTAACTAAATTTTTAGTAAAAAAAGTTCATTTTCAAAAAAAAAAAAAGGGATTTTCAACCAAATTTGTTCAATTTCCAACCAAAGAAATGAACTTTTAACTACAATTATGCATTTTCAATAAAAAAAATTTTCAACAAAAAATAGAATAGTTTAATTTTAAGTTAAAGAAATAAGATTTTGAGTAAACAAAATAAATTTTCATCGGAATAGTTTAATTTTCAACCAAACAAATTTATTTTCTAACAAAAATATTAAATGTCTATTAGAAAAAAAGTCGACGAAAAATGGAATAGTTAAATTTTTAGGTCAAAAAATCAATTTTTAATTAAAAAAAAAAAAATAATTTCCAAGCAAAGAAATGAAATTTTGAAAAAAAGATTAATTTTCAACCAAAAAAGAATAATTTTTAACAAAATACATGAATTTTCAACCAAATATTCTAATTTTTAATGAAATCTTCAAATTAATAGTTGAATTTTCAACCAAAGAGGTTAATTTTCTACAAAAAAAATACAAATTTTCAACAAAATAAATTTATTATAAACTAGCAAGGATAAATTTTCAATAAAAAATAGAATAGTTTATCTCTCAGCTATCTTCAAATTTTCTAGCAAACAAAATAAATTCTCAACGAAATATCTCAATTTTCAACAAAACAAATGAATTTTATACCAAAAAGATTAAATGTCTATGAAAAAAAAATATTTAGACAAAAAGTGGAATAGTTCAATTTTCAGTTAAAAAATTAATATTCAATAAAAAAAAACCATTTTCAACCAAAAAAATGAAATTTGAACCAAGAAGTTTTCTACCAAAAAAGAATAATTTTTAACAAGATATATGAATTTTCAACCAAAAATGTTATATTGCTACAAAAAAGACAAATTTTTAACAAAAAAAAGAATATTTTCATTCTAAGTTATAAAAATAAATTAATAACCAAATAAAATAAATTTGAACGAAATAGTTAAATTTTCAACCAAACTGATGAATTTTCAATCAAAAATATCTGATGTCTATAAAAAAAAACATTCGACAAGAAATGGAATAATTAAATTTTTGGTTAAAAAAATTAAATTTCAATTTGATTGAAAATTCATTTTTTTTTTGAAAATTACACTTTTTAGTTGAAAGTTCAAGTCTTTTAGTTAAATATTCATAAATTTAATTTAAAATTCATCTTTTTGGTTGAAAATTCAACTATTTTAGTTAAGATTCATCATTTTAGTTAAAACTCTTTTTGTTTGAAATTTAACTATTCCAGTTGAAAAATCATAATATTATGAATTTCCAACTGGAATAGTAAAAATTATAATTATAATAAATATAAATTATATATATATATATATTATTATATATATTATATTATATATATTATTATAAATTATAATTTGAGTTGAAAATTCATCAGTTTGGTTGAAAATAAATTTTTTTCTCTGACAATTATTTAATTATTCCATTTTTTGTTGGAAATTCATCTTTTTTAGTTCAAAATTCCACTTTTTTGTTAAAAATTCAAATACTCCAGTAATATATTCATAATTTTAGTTGTAAATTTATCCTTCTGATTACAAATTAAAGCTACTTGTTAGAAAGTTGAACTCCTTTGTTAAAAGTTCATCTCTTTGATTGAAAATTTAACTATTTTGTTGAAAATTTCTTTTATTTTTGGTTGAAAATTAATTTTTTTAACTGTAAGTTTAACTATTCAATTTTTGTTTGAAAATTCATATTTTTGGTTGAAAATTCAACTATTCTAATTAAGATTCATTATTTTAGTTAAAACTCTTTTTGTTTAAAATTTAACTATTCCAGTTGAAAATTCATAATATTATGAATTTCCAACTGGAATAGTACAAATTATAATGATAATAAATATAAATTATATATATTATATTATTATAAATTATAATTTGAGTTGAAAATTACACTTTTTTGTTGAAAATTCAAATACTCCAGCTATATATTCATAATTTTAGTTTTAAATGTATCCTTCTAATTACAAATTAAAACTACTTGTTAGGAAGTTAAACTCCTTTGTTAAAAGTTCATCTCTTTGGTTGAAAATTCATCTTTTTGGTTGAAAATTCAACTATTCTAGTTAAGATTCATCATTTTAGTTAAAACTCTTTGCGTTTAAAATTTAACTATTCCAGTTGAAAATTCATAATATTTCCAACTGGAATAGTAAAAATTATAATCATAATGAATATAAATTATATATATATATATATATTATATTATATATATATCATATTATTATAAATTATAATTTGAGTTGAAAATTCCACTTTTCTGTTGAAAATTCAAATACTCCAGTTATATATTCATAATTTTAGTTGTAAGTTTATCCTTAAGATTACAAATTAAAACTACTTGTTAGAATTTAACTATTTTGTTGAAAATTCCTTTGATTTTTGGTTGAAAATTAATTTTTTTTATTGAAAATTTAATATTACCATCTTTGGTTGAAAATTCATCTTTTTGGTTGAAAATTCAATTATTCTAGTTAAGATTCATCATTTTAGTTAAAACTCTTTTTGTTAAAAATTTAAATATTCTAGGTAAAGATTCATAATCTTAGTTGAAAATTCATCATTTTGGTTCAAAATCAATTTTTTCACTGACAGTTTAACTATCCATTTTTGGTAGAAAATTTGTCTTTTTAAATTGAAAATTCAACTTTATTTTTTGTTTATTCGTAGCTAATCCAACGTAAAAAATTTATAAATATTTTTGAAAATTCGACCTTTTATATCGTTAATATGCAATTCTTTTTTTTATGATTGTGGTTTGAAAAATTCATTTCAAATAACGTCGACTACTTGGATTTCATGTTATGTTATGTTTAAAATAATTGTAATTAAAAAATAAATGATATTTCAACCAAAAAAGATTTTAATTTTGAATAAAAAATAGTTTAATTCATGAAAAAAGACAAATTTTTAACAAAACAGTTTAATCCCCAAAAAAAAATTTTCATTTTTGTTTTTTTCTACAAAACAGTTCAATTTTTTAACATGAAAATATGAATTTTCAATGAAATGAATGAATTTTCTACCAAAGAAGACGAATTTTCAACGAAATAGTGACATTGTCAACCAAAGAGATGAATTTTTTACTAAAATGATGAATGCTTGGTAAAAAAATGAATTTTTAACAAAGTAGTTGAATCCTCGAACAAAAAAGATTAATTTTCAATCAGTTTCATTTTTAACCGATAAAAAGAAATTTTCAACAAAATAGTGGAATCCTCAACAAAAACAGATTAATTTTCAATCCAAAAAGAAGAATTTGCAACTGAATATTTAGTTCAAATTTTGTCTTAAAAAAGATTTTTCAGTCACGAAAGAAAAAAATTCGCCCAAATTATTATTTTAGGGGATAATTCATTTCAAATACAAAATAAAAAATTCAACTAAACATTCCTTTTTTAAGTTTATTTGTTCATTTATTTTCAAAGTTAAGTAAACTTAAAAGATGTAGAAGTTTGGAAGATAAATATCTCTCAAACTGACTTAAAATATTCCTAAAATTTAGAAAAATCTTTCAAAATTAAAAAAGTTGCCCTCAAATCTTCCAAATATTTTCAAAATTTGTAGAAATATTTTGGAACGTTTTGATACTTTGTCAAGTTTTCTTTAAAAATTAATATTTCAAAATAAAAAGTAAGTAAAAATTTCCCCAGAAAACTCAAGAAAGTTTTTTATTTTCTAGAAGCCTTTCAAACTTCTTAAAATAATCTGCAATTTCTTTTCAAATCTTCAAAAATTTACATTTTATTTGAAATTTTGGGAAATATTTTCAAACTTGAAGTCATTTTTTCAAACCATTATCGAAACTTTCAAACCTTCGAAAAATATCTTTTAAAATTTTTCGAATTTTTCCAAAAATTTTCTTGAAATTCTGAAAAATTAAAAAACTTGCCTTCAAATCTTCCAGATTCTGTTTTGACAATAAAGTTTGGAAATCTTTTGAAATGTTTTAAATTCTTTTCAAATATTCTCTTACAATTAATTTTTTTAAATAAAAAATTAGTTTGAATTATCCCACGAATTTTGAGAAATATTTTTTATTATTGTGAAACCTTTCAAAGTTTTTTTTTCAAATTTCTTATAAAACTTTGTAATCTTGCTAATTGAGCATTTTTTCTTTGAGATCGTCCACATTTCTTTTCGAAATTTTAGGAAATAAATACAAATGTTTAAAAATATTTGTCAAATTCCCTTAAAAATTAATTTTTCAGAATAAAAAATCAGTTCAAATTGTCCCAGGAATTTTAAGAAATTTTGTTGTTATCGTAAAACCTTTCCAAATCTTTAAGAAGCTTCAAAATTTTCTATTTCCAAATATTTCTTTTCGAAATTGTAGGAAATGAATACAAATTTTTAAAAATATTTGTCAAATTTCCTTCATAATTAATTTTTCAAAATAAAAAATCAGTTCAAATTGTCCCAGGAATTTTAAGAAATTTGTTTATTATCGAAAAACCTTTCCAAATCTTTGAGAAGCTTGAAAATTTCCATTCCCAAATATTGAAATATGTAAGTTTTTTCAAATTTTACATTTTTGAAATATTTTCAAGTTTTAAATTAATTTTGAATATTTTTAAAACTTCTCAATGTCTCTTAAACCTGATCGATATTTTTATAAATCTTTGTAAATCTTTTCAAATTTCATATAATTTTTCTATAATTTCGAACACATTTTAACCTTCTAAATATCTTTGAAAATTATTTCAATTTTTTCAAAAATTTTCTTAAAATTCTGAAAAGTAGAAAAAAATGCCTGCAAATCGTCCAGATTCTGTTATGACAATTTTGGAAATCTTTTCAAATAATTTAAAGTCTTTTTGAATATTGTCTTAAAATTAATATTTAAAAATAAAAAATAAGATTTTTTGAAGCTTCCAGATATGTCGCAAAAGTATAATTTTCCATTTATCCGGATTTTGAAAAATGTTAGGAATAGTTCGAGTAAGTTTGAAAGATATTCAGACGCTTGGAAGTTTCGACGATAAATATCCTAAAATTTTGAAAAATCTTTTAAAATTAAAAAATTGCCATGAAATCTTCCAGATATTGTCGAAATTTGTGGAAATATTTTGAAATTATAATAATAATTTGAAACTTTTTCAAATTTTCTTTAAAAATTAATTTTTCAAAATAAAAAGTAATAACAAATTTTTCCAGGAATATCAAGAAATTTTTTTATTTTCTTTAAACTTCTGAAATTTCTTGAAAAGCTTCGAAATTTTTGTCAAAATCTTCAAAAATTGACATTTTTTTTACAATTTTTGGAAATCTTTTCAAACTTACATTAATTTCTTAACCATTTTCAAAATTTTTGAACCTTCTAAATATCTTTTAAAATTCTTTGAATTCTTCCAAAATTTTTCTTGAAATTATGAAAAATTAAAGAACTTGCCTTCAAATCTTCCATATTCTGTTTTGACAATTAAGGAAATCTTTTGAAATATTAAATTTTTGTTTAATATTATATTAAAATTAATTTACAAAAATAAAATATCAGTTTAAATTATCCCATGAATTATAAGAAACATTTTTTATTATCGTGAAACCTTTTGAAATTAAAAAAAAAAAATTATAAAATTTTGCAATCTTTAACATTTTTTTCTCTAAATTTTAGAAAATAATCTAAAATTTATTTTCAAAATAAAGAATCAGTTTAAATTTTCCCAGGAATTTAAAAAAGTTTTTTTATTTTCTTGAAGCCTTTTAAACTTCTTAAAAAGCTTTGCATTTTTTTTTAAATCTTAAAAATTTACATTTTGTTTCAAATTTTTTAAAATCTTTTTAAACTCTGAATATCATTTAAAATTCTTCCAAAATTTTTCTTGATATTCTGAAAAATTAAAAAACTTGCCTTCAAATCTTCCAGATTCTGTTTTGACAATTTTGGAAATCTTTTGAAATGTTAAATTCTTTTTTAATATTATCTTGAAATTAATTTTTCAAAATAAAAAATCAGTTTGAATTTTTCCAGGAATTTCAAGAAATTTTTTGACTATCGTAAAACCTTTCAAAATCTTTAAGAAGCTTTAAAATTTCTATATCCAAATATTCAAAAATGTAAGTTTTTTAAAAAGTTTTTTGAAATGTTTTCAAGTTTTAAATTAATTTTTTAAAAATTTCTAAATGTCTCTTGAACTTGATCGAATTTTTTACGAATCTTTGTAATTTGCTAATTGAAAGATTTTGCTTTAAAATCTTTCCCATTCTTCTTCGAAATTTAAAAAAAATATTTAATCCTCGACGAAAAAATATTAATTTTGAATTAGTTTAATTTTTACCCGAAAAAGACGAATCTTCAACAAAATAGTGGAATTCTCAACCAAAAGAAATTAAATGAGTTTGAATACAAAATAAAAATTTTGAATAAATATTTATTTTTTAGGTTTATTTGTTCATTTTTTTTATGGTTGTAGAAATATAATTTTTGTAGGATTCTTGAGAAAATTCAAAAAGATTTTTGAAGATTTCAGATATGTCGATATTCGAGATTTGTAGAAATATTTTGAAATTTTTCAAAAACTTTTTAAATTTTCCTTAAAAGTTCATTTTTCAAAATAAAAATTCATTAAAAATTTTCTCAGGAATCTCAAGAAAGGTTTTTCATTTTCGTGAAGCCTTTCAAACTTCTTAAAAAGATTATAATTTTTTTTTAAATCTTCCAAAATTTACATTTTTATTTTAAATTTGTAATCTTTTCAAATTTCCAATTATTTTTCAAGCATTTTCAAAACTTTTTAACCTTCTAAATATCTTTTAAAATTCTTCGAATTCTTGAAAATTTTTTTCCGAAATTCTGAAAAATGAAAGAACTTGCTTTCAAATCTTCCAGATTTTGTTTTGACAACTTTGGAAATCTTTTGAAATGTTTTTTTTTTTAATATTATTTTTCAAAATAAAAAGTCAGTTTAAATTATCCCATGTATTATGAGAAATATTTTTTATCACCGTGAATCTTTGAAAAAAATTTATTTTCAAATTTGTACAAAATTTTTCAATCTTGCTAATGGAAAGATTTTGCTTGAAAATCTTTCCCATTCTTTTTCGAAATTTTATAAAATAATTTAAAATCTTCTGAAATCTTTGTCAATTTTCTCTTAAAATTTATTTTCAAAATGAAAAATCAGTTTAAATTTTCCCAGAAATCTCAAGAAAGTCTTTTCATTTTCTTAGAGCCTTTTAAATTTCTTGAAAAGCTTCGAAGTTTTTTTCGAAAACTTCAAAAATTTACATTTTGTTACAAATTTTTTGAAATATTTTCAAATTTCAAATTATTTTTCAAACTATTTCCAAAACTTTTAAACCTTCTAAATCTCTTCTAAAATTATTCGAATTTTTCCAAAAATTATCTCAAAATTCTGAAAATTTACAAAAATTGCCTTAAAATCTTCCCGAATATGTTATGACGATTTTAAAAATCTCTTGTAATCTTTTAAAATGTTTTTAAATATTCTCTTGAAATTAATTTTTCAAAATAAAAAATCAGTTCAAATTTTCCCATAAATTGTAAGACAATTTTCTTATTATCGTGAATCCTTTCAATATCCTTAAGAAGCTTCAAAATTTTGCTTCCAAATATTCAGAAACGTACATTTTTTTAAACTTTCAAAATATTTTCAAATTTTAAATTAATTTTGAATCTATTCAAAATTTGGAAATGTCTTCAATTTACTCGCATTCTTTATAAATCTTCATAACCTGACTAATTGAAAGATTCTGCTTGAAAATCTTTCCCATTCTTTTTCGAAATTTTATAAAATAATTAAAAATCTTTTGAAATCTTTGCCAATTTCCTCTTAAAATTTATTTTCAAAATAAAAAATCAGTTTGTACCAAAAAGACGATTTTTGAACAAAATAGTGACATTTTCACCCAAAGAGGTGAATTTTTAACTAAAATGATGAATCATTAATAAAAAACAATGCATTTTTAACAAAGTAGTTGAATCCTCAACCAAAAAAGATTAATTTTCAATTATTCTCATTTTTAACCGAAAAAGACGAATTTTCAACGAAATAGTGGAATTCTCAACCAAAACAAATTAAATGATTTTGAATACAAAATAAAAATTTTGAATAAATATTTCTTTTGAAGGTTTGTTTGTTCATTTGTTTTTATGGTTATAGAAATATAATTTTTGTAAGATTCTTGAGAAAATTCAAAAATATTTTTGAAGATTTCAGATATGTCAAAAAAGTATATATTTTTTTATTTTACAGGATTTTTCAAAATTTTAGTCAGTTTAAAATATACGTAGGACATTTAGAAGTTTTGAAAGTAAATATATTTTAAACTGACTCGAATTATTCCTGAAATTACGCCAATCTTTGAAAATTAGAAAAATTGCCCTTAAATCTTCCAGATTTTTTTCGAGATTTGTAGAAATCTTTTGAAATTTTTTTAAACCTTTTTAAATTTGTCATAAAAACTAATTTTTCAAAATAAAAAATCATTACAAATTTTCTCAGGAATCTCAAGAAAGGTTTTTTTTTTCATGAAACATTTAAAAATTCTTAAAAATTTTCGAAATCTTGAAAAATTTACATTTTGTTTTGAATTTTTGTAAATCTTTTCAAATTTCAAATTATTTTGTAATAATTTTCAAAACATTTAAACCTTCTAAATATCTTTTAAAATTATTTGAATTTTTCCAAAAATTTGATTAAAACTCTGAAAAGTAGAAAAAATGCCATCAAATCTTTCAGATTCTGTTTTGACGATTTTGGAAATCTTTTGAAATAATTTAAAGTCTGTTTAAATATTCTCCTAAAATTAATTTATCAACATAAAAATAGGTTTAAATTATCCCATTAACTTTTTAAGACATTTTTTATTATCGTGAAACCTTTCTAAATGCTTCAGAAGCTTCAAGATTTTTATTTAAAAATATTCAAAAATGTACATTTTTTAATTTTTTTAAAATCTTTTTAGGTTTTAAATTAATTTTGACTCTTTTTAAAACTTTTAAATGTCTCTTAAACTTGACCAAATTTTTTATGAAACTTGTTATTCTTGCTCATTGAAAAAATTGGCTTTAAAATCTTCCATATTCTTTTTTGAAATTTTAGGAAATAATTTAAAATGTTGTGAAATCGATATCAATTTTCCATTGAAATTTATTATTTCGAAATAAACAATAAGTTTGATACCTTTTCAAGTTTTCTTTCAAAATTTGTTTTTCAAAATAAAAAGTCATAAAAAATTTTCCCAGGAATCTCAGGAAAGTTTTTCATTTTCTAGAAGCGTTTCAGACTTTTTAAAATAATCTGAAATTTTTTTCGGAGTCTTCAAAAATTTACATTTTTTTGAAATTTTGGGGATTCTTTTCACACATAAAATAATTTTTCAACAATTTTCGAAATTTTTAAACCTTCAAAAAATATCTTTTAAAATTCTTCGATTTTTTCACATAATTTTTTTTTTGAAATTCTGAAAAATTAAAAAACTTGCCTTTCAATCTTCCAGATTCTGTTTTGACAATAAATTTTTGAAATCTTTTGAAATGTTTTAAATTCTTTTCAAATGTTCTCTTGAAATTAATTTTTCAAAATAAAAAATCAGTTTAAATTATTCCATGAATTTTGATAAATATTTTTTATTATCTGGAAACCTTTCAAAAAAATTTTGTTTCAAATTTTTAATAAACCTTTGAAATTTTAGGAAATAAATAAAAATGTTTCAAAATATTCGTCAATTTTTCCTTGAAATGAATTTTTCAAAATAAAAAATCAGTTCAATTTGTCCCAGGAATTTTAAGACGTTTTTTTTATTATCGTAAAACCTTTCAAAATTTTTAAGAAGCTTCAAAATTGTTATTTCCAAATATTCAAATATGTCAGTTTTTTTAAAACTTACATTTTTGAAATATTTTCAAGTTTTAAATTAATTTTGAATATTTTTAAAACTTCTAAATGTCTCTTAAATCTGATCGAATTTTTTATAAATGTTTGTAATCTTGCTAATTAAAAGATTTTGCTAGAAAATCTTTCCCATTCCTTTTCAAAATTTTAGAAAATAACTTAAAATCTTTTGTAAATCTGTTCAAATTTCATATATTTTTAAAATCATTTATAAAACATTAAAACCTTCTAAATATCTTTGAAAATTATTTTAATTTTCCCAACATTTTTCTCAAAATTCTGCAAAGTAGAAAAAAATGCCTTCAAATCTTTCAGATTCTGGTTTGACAATTTTGGAAACCTCTTGAAATAATTTAAAGTCTTTTTGAATATTCTCTTAAAATTAATTTTTCAAAATAAAAAGTAATTAAAAATTTTCCCAAGAATCTCAAGAAATTTTTTTATTTTCTTGAAACCTCTCAAACTTTTTAAAAAGCTTCGAAATTTTTTGCGAAATCTTCAAAAATTTACATTTTGTTTAAAATCTTTGAAAATCTTTTCAAACTTAAAATCATTTTCTAACCATTTTCAAAACTTTTGAACCTTTTATATATCTTTTAAAATTCTTCGAATTCTTCCAAAATTTTTCTTAAAATTCTGAAAAATTAAAAAACTTGCCTTGAAATATTCCAGATTCTGTTTTGACAATTTTGGAAATATTTTGAAATGTTTTAAATTCTTTTGAAATATTATCTTAAAATTAATCTATCAAAATAAAAAATCAGTTTAAATTATCCCATGAATTGTGAGATATATTTTTTATTATCGTGAAACCTTTTAAATCTTTTTTCAAATATTTTATAAAATTTTGCAATCTTACTAATGGAAAGATTTTGCTTGAAAATCTTTCCCATTCTTTTTCGAAACTTTAGAAAATAATTTAAAATCATTTGAAACCTTTGCCACATTTTTTTCAGAATCTTCAAAAATTTACATTTTTTAAAAATTGTTTGAAATCTTTTCAAATGATCTTATCTTTTAAAGTAATTCGAATTTTTCCAAAAATTTTCATAAAATTCTGTCCAGAATCTGTTATGACGAATTTAGAAATCTTTAGTAATCTTTTAAAATATTTTGGCATCTTTTAAAATGTTTTCAAATATTCTCTTAAACTTATTTATTCAAAACAAAGAATCAGTTCAAATTTTCCCGTGAATTTTAAGAAACACTTTTTATTATCGTGAATCCTTTCAAAATCCTTAAGAAGATACAATTTTTTTAAATATTCAAAAATGTAAATTTTTTTTAAATTTTGAAATATTTTCAACTTTTAAAATACTTCTGAATCTTTTTAAAATTTCGAAATGTCATAAACTTACTCGCATTTTTTATAAATATCTTAAAAATGTTCAAAATAAAAAATTAGTTTACATTCTTGACAAAATTGATTTTTTTACGATTTCAGATATGTCGAAAAAGTATACTTTTTTTCTTTTTCAGGATTTTGCAAAATTTTAGAAAAAATTGTCTCGATATATTCCTAAAATTTTGAAAAATCATTCAAAATTAAAAAAATTGCCCTTAAATCTTCCAGATATTTTCGAAATCTTTAGAAATATTTTGAAATTATAATAATATTTGGGAATATTTCGAAACTTTTTCAAATTTTCTTTTAAAATTAATTTTTTAAAATAAACAGTAATAAAAATTTTTCCCAGGAATCTCAAGAAATTTTTTTATTTTCTTTAAAAATCTCAAACTTCTTAAAATGATTCAAAATTGTTTGGAAATTTTCCATTTATATTTTGTTTACAATTTTTGGAAAACTTTCAAAATTGAAAATCATTTTTCAACCATTTTCAACACTTTCAAACCTTCTCAATATCTTTTAAAATTCTTCCAAAATTTTTCTTGAAATTCTGAAAAATTTAAAAACTTGCCTTCAAATCTTCCAGATTTTGTTTTGACAATTTTAGAAATGTTTTGAAATGTTAAAATTTTGTTTAAACATTATCTTCAAATTAATTTTTCAGAATAAAAAAATCAGTTTAAATTATCCCATGAATTATGAGAAATATTTTGTATTATTGCGAAACCTTTTGACATTAAAAAAAAAAATTTTAATCTTGCTAATGGAAAGATTTTTTGAAATTTTCGAAAATAATTTTAAGAATTTGGAAATCTTTGTCAATTTTCTCTCAAAATTTATTTAAAAAATAAAAATTCAGTTTTTTTCCCAGGAATTTTAATAAAGATTTTTCATTTTCTTGAAGCCTTTTAAAATTCTTAAAAATCTTTGACATTTTTTTCGAAATCTCAAAAATTTACATTTTGTTTTAGATTTTTTGAAGTATTGTCAAATTTCAAATCATTTTTTTTTCTATTTCGAAAAATTTTCTTAAAATTCTGAAAAATTACGAAAATTCCCTTTAAATCTTCCAGAGTCTGTTACGACGATTTCAGAAGTCTTTTGTAATCTTTTAAAATGTTTTGTCATATTTTGAAATGTTTTTAAATATTCTCATAAAATTAATTTTTACAAATCAAAAATCAGTTCAAATTTTACCATGAATTCTAAGAAAAATTTTTTATTATCGTGAATCCCTTCAAAATCCTTAAGAAGTTTCACAAATTTTTTTCCAAATATTGAAAAATGTACATTTTTCAAAACTTTTTAAATATTTTCAACTTTTAAATTAATTTGAAACCTATTAAAATTTTGAAATGTCTTAAACTTAAACTTACTCGTAATTTTTATAAATCTTTGTAATCTTGCTAATTGAAAGATTTTGCTTCAAAAACGTTCCCATTCTTTTTCGAAATTTTAGAAAAGGATTCAAAATCTTTTGAAATCTTTGTCAATTTTCTCTCAAAATTTATTTTAAAACTCAAAAATCAGTTGACATTTTCCCAGGAATTTTAAGCCTTTTAAATTTCTTAAAAAGCTTTAAAATTTTTTTCGAAATCTTCAAAAATTTATATTTTGTTAAGAATTTTTGGAAATCTTTTCCAACTTAAAATCATTTTTTTACCATTTTAAAAAAATTTCAACCTTCTAAATATCTTTTAGAATTCTTCCAAAATTTTTCTTGAAATTCTGAAAAATTAAAAAACTTGCCTTCAAATCTCCCAGATTCTGTTTTGACAATTTTGGAAATCTTTTGAAATGTTAAAAATTTTTTTTTCAAATATTAGCTTCAAATTAATTTTTCATAATAAAAAATAAGTTCAAATTATGCCATGAATTATGAGAAATATTTTGTATTATCGTGAAACCTTTTGAAATTTTTTTTTCTAATTTTTTATGAAATTTTGAAATCTTGCCAATGGAGATATTTCCTTTGAAAATCTTTCCCATTCTTTTTCAAAATTTTGTAAAATAATTTTAGATCTTCTGAAATCTTTGTCAATTTTCTCTTAAAAATTATTTTCAAAATAAAAAATCAGTTTAAATTTTTCCTGGAATTTTAAAAAAGTTTTTAAAAATATTTTCAAATTATTTTTTTAACTGTCATCTTTTAAAATGTTTTTAAATATTCTCTTAAAATTAATTTTTCAAAATAGAAAATCAGTTCAAATTTTCCCATGAATTCTAAGAAAATTTTTTTATTACATAAATCCTTTCAAAATCCTTAAAAAGCTTCAAACATTTTTTTCCAAATATTCAAAAATGTATATTTTTCAAAACTTTTGAAACATTTTCAACTTTTAAATTAATTTTGAATGTTTTTAAAATTTCGAAATGTCTTAAAGTTACTCGCATTTTTTATAAATCTTTGTAATCTTGCTAACTGAAAGATTTTGCTTGGAAATATTTCCCATTCTTTTTCGAAATTTTAAAAGATTTAAAATCTTTCGAAATCTTTGTCAATTTTCTCTTAAAATTTATTTTCAAAATAAAAAATCAGTTCACATTTTCCCAGAAATTTTCAGAAATTTTTTTTATTATATTGAAACCTTTTAAAATTCATAAAAAAATTTGTTTTTGAAATATTCAATAATCGACAAATTACATTTTGTATATCAAAATGCTGAACACACTTCTTACATTGATTATTATTATTGAATATATATATATTATTTGAATAGCCTTACAATTATTTTTATTATCGCGAAACTTTTCAAAACGCATAACAGTTTCAGAATTTTTATTTCAAAATATTCAAATATGTATATTTTTTCATTTTCTTAAAGATCTTTTTTGGAACTTCTAAATATCTTTTAAGCTCACCACGAATCTTTTCATGAAACTTTGTAATCTTACTAATCGCAAAATTTGGCTTTAAAATCCTTCATATTCTTTTTGGAAACTTTAAAAAATTATTAAAAATTTTTATCAATTTTCTCTTAAAATTTATTTTTCAAAATAAAAAATTTAGTTTAAATTTTCCCAGAAATTTTAAGACATATTTTATTACCATCAAACCTTCCAAAATCTTCAAAAAGCTTCAAAATTTTTTTTTCAAAATATTAAAAAATGTACGCTTTTTCTAACTTCTTTCAAATATTTTCAAATTTTAAATTAATTTGTAATTTTTTTTAAACTTCTAAATGTCTCTTGAACTCGATCGAATTTTTTATAAAACTTTGTTATCTTGTTAATCGACAAATTTGGCTTTAAAATCGTTCATATTTTTTTTCGAACTTTTAGGAAATAATTCAAATGTTTGGAAAATTTTTGTCAATTTTCTGTCAAAATTTATTTATTAAAATAAAAAATCATTTTAAATGTTCCTAGGACCTTTGAGATGTTTTATTTTCACTCTCTTGAAATAATTTCAAATTTTCAAAAAGTTTCATTTTTAGAAATATTCAAAACTCTACACATTATATTGTTTATATCAAAGTGCTGGACACCTTTGTTCTATTGATTATTATTATTGAACATATTATTTAAATAATGTTACATTTCCCATAAAACTGAAGTTTGCAGACTCTTTTTTTGAATGACAAAAAAGTTAAAGCTTCGTCCAATCATGAACGCGGGTTTCCTGACAACAATTGTTTCGAGTTATTTCGAGATGGTTCGAGAAATAATCGAAAATGGCGCCATACGATTTTTAATAATTGGACAAGTAGCAAAAGCGCGCTACGCGCGCGTATGTACGTTTTTAGGTATGACGAAAGAGTTGTTTAACTTTGTGGATCAACAATAAAAAAATTGTTTAATCAAAAATTTGAATCAAAATTTGTAAATACATTCAAGAAATTTTTCTGATCTGTTGAAAATTGTAATGTGTTTAAAATATTTGTAACTAAATAATTAGGAAAACTGAGCATTTAACAGATACTTGGATTCTATGTTAAAACGGAAAACATTAAGTTTTGTATTTTAAAGTGTTAAAGACCTTTGTTCCATTTATTATAAACAATTATAATTATAAACAAAAAAAATATATAATTTTTACCAGTTGCATTTTACAACCAAAAAAGATTAACTTTTTTTGAAAAAGAGACGAATTTTCTACAAAACAGTTGAATTTTTAACGAAATAGATTAATTTTCTACCAACAACACAATAGTGACATTGTCAATCAAAGAGACGGATTTTTAACTAAAATGATGAATCTTGAATGAAAAAATGAATTTTTAATAAAGTGGTTGAATCCTTGACCAAAAAAGATTAATCTTCAATCAGTTGAATTTCTAACCGAAAAAGACCAATTTTCACCAAAATAGTGGAATCCTCAACAAAAACAGATTAATTTTCAAACCAAAAAGAGAAATTTTCAAGCAAATAGTTCAATTCTTAACGAAAAAAGATTTTTTAGTCATGAAAGAAAAAAAATTGACCCAAATTATTATTTTAGGGGATGAATAATTTAGAATACAAAGTACAAATTTCAAATAAAAATTTCTTTTTTAAGTTTATTTGTTCATTTATTTTTAAGGTGAAATAAATATATAAGTTTCCTAAGATTCTTGAGAAAATTAACAAAAAAATTTGCAGATTGCAGATATGTCAAAAAAGCATAATTTTGTATTTTTCAGGATTTTGACAAATTTTAGGAAAAATTTGAGTCAGTTTAAAAGAGATAGAAGTTTGAAAGATAAATATGACTTAATCTGACTCAAACTATTCCTAAAATACCTTTTCAAGTTTTCTTTCAGAATTTGTTTTTCAAAATAAAAAGTCATTAAAAATTTTCCCAGAATTCTCAAGAAAGTTTTTCATTTTCTAGAAGCCTTTAAGACTTCTTAAAATAATCTGACATTTTTTTCGGAGTCTTCAAAAATTTACATTTTGTTTGAAATTTTGGGAATTCTTTTCAAACTTGAAATAATTTATAACAATTTTCGAAACTTTTAAACCTTCAAAAAATATCTTTTAAAATTCTTCGATTTTTCTCAAAATTTTTCTTGAAATTCTGAAAAATTAAAAAACTTGCCTTCAAATCTTCCAGATTTTGTTTTGACAATAAATTTTCGAAATCTTTTGAAATGTTTTAAATTCTTTTTAAATATTCTCTTAAAATTTATTGTTCCAAATAAAAAAGCAGTTTAAATTATGCCATGAATTTTGATAAATATTTTTTATTATCTTGAAACCTTTCTAAAAATATTTTGTTTCAAATTTTTAATAAAACTTTGTAATCTTGCTAATTGAACATTTTTTCTTTAACGACGTCCACATTCTTTTTTTGAAATTTTAGGAAATAAATAAAAATGTCTAAAAATATTCGTCAATTTTCCCTTAAAATTAATTTTTCAAAATAAAAAATCAGTTCAAATTGTCCCAGGAATTTTAAGACATTTTTTTTTATTATCGAAAAACCTTTCAAAATTTTTAAGAAGCTTCAAAATTTTTATTTTCAAATATTCATATATGTAAGTTTTTTTAAAACTTACATTTTTGAAATATTTTCATGTTTTAAATTAATTTGAAATATTTTTAAAACTTCTGAATGTCTCTTAAATCTGATCGAATTTTTTATAAATCTTTGTAATCTTGCTAATTAAAAGATTTTGCTTGAAAATCTTTCCCATTCTTTTTTGAAATTTTAGAAAATAATTTAAAATTTTTTGTAAATCTGTTCAAATTTCATATATTTTTTTAATCATTTCTAAAACAATAAAACCTTCTAAATATCTTTGAAAATTATTTTAATTATTACAACATTTTTCTTAAAATTCTGAAAAATAGAAAAAAATGCCTTCAAATCCTCCAGATTCTGTTTTGGCAATTTTGAAAATATTTTGAAATGTTAAATTCTTTTTTAATATTATCTTGAAATTAATTTTTCAAAATAAAAAATCAGTTTGAATTTTCCCAGGAATTTCAAGACATTTTTTTACCATCGTAAAACCTTTCAAAATCTTTAAGAAGCTTTAAAATTTCTATATCCAAATATTCAGAAATGTAAGTTTTTTTAAAACTTTTTTGAAATGTTTTCAAATTTTAAATTAATTTTTAATATTTTGAAAACTTCTAAATGTCTCTTGAACTTGATCGAATTTTTTACGAATCTTTGTAATTTGCTAACTGAATGATTTTGCTTTAAAATCTTTCCCATTCTTCTTCGAAATTGTAGAAAATTTTCGAATCCTCGACGAAAAAAGATTAATTTTCAATTAGTTTAATTTTTAACCGAAAAAGGCGAATCTTCAACAAAATAATGCAATTCTCAACCAAAACAAATTAAATGATTTTGAATACAAAATAAAAATTTTGAATAAATATTTCTTTTTTAGGTATAATTTGTTCATTTGTTTTTATGGTTATAGAAATATAATTTTTGTAGGATTCTTGAGAAAATTCAAAAAGATTTTTGAAGATATCAGATATGTCGATATTCGAGATTTGTAGCAATCTTTTGAAATGTTTTGAAAACTTTTCAAATTTTCCTTAAAAATTCATTTTTCAAAACAAAAAGTCATTACACATTTTCTCAGGAATCTCAAGAAAGGTTCTTTCATTTTCGTGAAGCCTTTGAAACTTCTTAAAAAGCTTACCATTTTTTTTTTTTGAAATCTTCCAAAATTAAATTTTTTTTTTAATTTGTAATCTTTTCGAATTTCCAATTATTTTATAAATCCTGTCCAAAATATTTAAATTTTCGAAATATCTTTTGAAATTATTTGAATTTTTCGAAAAAAAGTTCT
>CAKNYM010049722.1:77178-93552 GCA_932195095.1 Andricus curvator
TTCGAAATATCTTTTGAAATTATTTGAATTTTTCGAAAAAAAGTTCTTAAAATTCTGAAAAATAAAAAAGATGCCTTCAAGTCTTCCAGGTTCTGCTTAGACAAATTTGGAAATGTTTTGAAATGTTTTTAAGTCTTTTTCAATATTGTTTTGAAATCAATTTTTCAAAATAAAAAAAACCAGTTTAAATTATTCAATGAATTTTAAGAAATATGTTTTATTATCGTGAAACTCTTCAAAATGCTTAAGAAGCTTCAATAATTTTATTTACAAATATTCAAAAATGTACATTTTTCAAGTTTTAAACAATCTTTTTGAGTTCTAAATTAATTTTGAATCTTTTTAAAACTCCTAAATATTTCTTAAACTTACTCGAATTTTGTATAAAACTTTGTAATCTTGCTAAATGAACCTTTTTTCTTTAAAATCGTCCACATTCTGTTTCGAGATTTTAGGAACTGATTAAAAATTTTTTGAAATATTTGTCAATTTTCTCTTAAAATTTATTTTTCAAAATAAAAATTGAGTTTAAATTTTGCCAGGAATTTTAAGAAATGTTTATTTCAAAATATTCAAAAATGTGCATTTTTTCTAACTTTTTTGAAATGTTTTGAAGTTTTAAATTAATATTGATACTTTTTAAAACTTCTAAATGTTTGTTAAAGTTGAACGGATTTTTTATTAATCTTTATAATCTTGTTAATAGACAAATTTGCCTTTAAAGTCGTCAATATTCTTTTTCGAAATTTTAAGAAATAATTCAAAATGTTTTGAAATATTTGTCAATTTTCTCTTAAAATTAAAAAAAAAATTAAGAATCAGTTAAAAATTCCCCAGGAATTAAATTTTTTTTATTATATTGAAACCTTTTAAAATTCTTAAAAAGCTTCTTCAGTTTTAAAATCTTCAAAAATCTACAAATTGCATTTTGTATATAAATCCTGGACACGTTTCTTACATTGATTATTATTATTATTATTGAATATATTATTTATATAACCTTACATTTCTCATAAACCTGAAGTTTGCAAACCTTTTTATTTAAAATGGGAAAAAGGAACGACAGCTCCGACCAATCATAAATACGAGTTTCCGGACAACAATAGTTTCAAATTGTTTCGAGTTATTTCGAGAAATAATCGAAAATGGCGCCATGCGCTTTTTAATATAGGATTGTAAGTAAATGGAGAAAAATTGTGTCATGAACAGAGTTAAAAAAAAAAAGAAAGGGTGTTCTGGTTTAATAAATTTGTAATTTAAAAGTGAAATTCGGTGATTAAAATCTAATCGGATACTCGGTTTTAAGGGCTTTAAGAGAAAGGCAAGTTAGCATTTGATTTAGGGACACCTTAAACCTTAAGCCTTAAACCTTAACCAGCAATAAAGCAATGAAGCAACCCCCGGTTCAGGTTCACCATTTCCTACTCGTACATTAACCAGTGTACACAGCTGCACGACAAATCCATCTCTCCTGTCGACAAACCCTCGCCGACATCCCCCTTTTGCCTCCCAAACAAAACATCCGCGAGCGCAGGGTCCCGGGTCACCTACTCACCTATCGAAAATTAATTATCGAGCCAAAGATCTATCCAAAATACGACCTACCGACCACTCTCACTCATTATTTACTAATAATAAATAATCCCGTGGATAAATTGCCCAATTTGATCCTGATTCCCGACTTGGCCCCGATCGGGTTAGCCCAATGTGGCCCTGACCATGGCTAATATTGTGGTCCTGGTCGTGGCCACATCGGGCTACCCTCTGTTAATTCACAGTTAGTTTAAAAACTAGAATTATTTGAATTTAAAATTACTCCCTGTCTTAATTAGTGAATATTCAACTAATTTTCATTTCAGTGACTAACCTAAAGTTAATTAGTTAAATTTAACTTCTCATATGCAAAGAATATAAGAAAGGAGAAAACACTAAAAAAAGCTTTAATTCATTTGAACAAAATGTCTAAAAATGTATGCTTACGGACGCATTAAATTAGTTAATGAACATACAATTATCAAGTTAGTATTAATTATTGTAGGTATTTTTTTATTCTGTTTAGAGTTTATACTTATTCAGATTTGAATTTGCCGCGCTAATCTCGAATTTATTCGATTAATCTTCCGTTCGATTATTTAGCAACGAACGAACGAAAGGAAGACAACTTCGTAAAAGTAACGAACAGTAAACAGATAAACCAGTTAAGTCATGTGGATAAATCGCTTTAAATAATTCTCAATTCACCTCGTTAATCATTTACGCATAGTTTTCAGACCGGGGTGAGGTGTTCATATCAAACTAGAATTATCCAGCTAAGATTTCCGACAGTGAACTTCGAGAAAGCGTCGACAACTTTTTGGCATTATAACCTCACTTTTTTATTCTTTGCTCCACGTGCCAAAAAACTTTTCAATCAAATTGTCGAATTTTCAAACAAAAAAGATTAAAGTTCAATCAACTATTAGAATTTTCAAGAAGAAAAACAAATTTTTTAGAAAGTTGATTCTTGATTAAAAAAGTTTATTTACATCCAAAAAAGCTAACTTTTCTACAATGAAAGCTGATTTTTCAACAAAAGTGTAAAGTTTTTAAGCTTAAAAGTCTAATATTATTGAAAACAGTAACTTTCAAATAAATAATTAATTAAATTTTGAACAGAAAAGATCATTTTCAATAAGAACCAAAAAAAAGTGAAAAGGTTGAACTTTCAACAAACAAGAATAATTTTCTACCCAAAAAGACGACTTTTCAACCAAATTCTTAAATTTCCTACCAAATAGTCGAATTTTTATCTCATAAACTGAAAATGGAATAGTTAAATTTTCAGATGAAAACTCTGACAACAAATTAACTTTGAGCATAAATACAAATGTTCAACAAAATTCTTACATTTTTAACCAAAAAGGAAGAATTATTGACCAAGAAGATTAATGTTCTATCAAAAAAGATGAATTTTCAATAAAACTAGAGCCTCATACGCGCGCTCCGCGCGCGACCAATTTGTTTACATTCATTTATTTTATTTGGAAATGAATTTCAATAAAATACCATAAAATTGATTTTTACTTCAATAATTTTGATTTATACATGACTTCGCATGGATACCCTCTCACGATGCAGAATAAATAATTCTGTAAAAAATGGAGCATATTCGTTGAAAAATAGCCAGACTCTAAATTTTTCAATCGAAATTGTTTAAATAATTAATAATTCTTGTACATTTACAAAACATAGTGAAAATTCATCGGAAAGACAATCTTAGTTGATTCCGCAAATAAATTGTTCTGAATGTGTTTATGAAAATTGTTTAAATAATTAATAATTATTGTAAATTTTCAAAGTATCATAAGAAAGAGCTATTTGAAAAAACATTCTTTATTGATTCCGTAAACAAATTGAGCCTATTCTTAAAAAAAGCCAAACTCATTATTTGTTGATCAAAATTGTTTAAATAATTATTCATTCTTTGAAATTTGCAGAGGATTCTAGCAAAAAGTAATTGGAAAGCTATTCTTACTTAATTCTATAAAAAATGGAGCCTGTTCGTGAAAAAATACCCAAACTCTCAGTTTTTAAATTAAAATTGTTTAAATAATTGAAAATTATTGTAAATTTACAAAGCAAAATATAAAACAGTCATCGGAAAGATATTCTTAGTTGAATTCGTAAAAAAAGTGAGCCTATTTGTTGAAAAACAGACAAACTCTGAATATGTTTATGAAAATTGTTAAAATAATTAACAATTATTGTAAATTTGCAAAGTAACATAGGAAAGACTTATTTTTAATACATTCTTTTCGGTTCTGTAAACAAATTGAGCCAATTCGTTAAAAATAATGATATTACTATTAATAATTCTTGTAAATTTACAAAGCAGCATATAAAATAGTCATCGAAAAGACATTCCTAGTTGATTCCGTAAACAAATTCTGCCTATTCCTTAAAAAATAGACAAACTCTGAACATGTTTAGGAAAATTTTTAAAATAATTAATAATTATTGTATATTTTCCAAGTATCGTAGAAAAGATTTATTGGGAATACATTCTTTCTTTATTCCCTAAACTAATTGATCCAATTCGTTGAAAAATGACCGGGCTCTTAATTTGTTTATGAAAATTGTTTAAATGATTAATAATTTTTGAAAATTTGCAAATCATCATACAAAAAAGTAATTGGAAAGACATTCTCAGCTAATTGTGTAAAAAAATTTAGCATATTTGTTAAAAAATAGCCAAACTTTAAATTTCTGTATCAAAATTGTTTGAATTATTATTAATTCTTGTAAATTTACAAAGCCAAATAGAAAAGAGTCATCGGAAAGACATTCTTAGTTGATTCCGTAAACAAATTGAGCTTATTCGTTTATTGAAATTGTTAAAAAAATTAATCGTTCTTGTGAATTTACATAAGCAACTTGGAAAATAGTCATCAGAAAGACTTTTCTTAACATCATAGAAAAAAGTAATCTGAAAGATATTCTTACTTAATTCTGTACAAAATTGAGCCTACTCGTTGAGAAATAGCCAAATTCTTAATTTTTCAATCAAAATTGTTTAAATAATTAATAATTCTTGTAAATTTATAAAGCAACATAGAAAAGAGTTATCGGAAAGATATTCTCAGTTGACTCCGTAAAAAAATTGTGCCTATTCCTTAAAAAATACCCAAACCCTAAATATTTTTATGAAGACTGTTTACATAATTAATAATTATTGTAAATTTGCAAAGCTTCATAGAACAGAGTCATCGGAAGGATATTCTTAGTGAATATTGTAACAGAAATTTAGCCTATTCGTTGAAAAATAGCCAAACTCTGAAGTTGTTTATGCAAATTGTTTGAATTATTAATAATTATTGTAAATTTACGAAGCAACATAGAAAAGTGTCATCAGAAAGACATTCGTAGTTGACTTTGTAAACAAACTGTACCTATTCCTTGAAAAATAGCCAAACTCTAAATATGTTTATGAAAATTGTTAAAATAATTAATAATTATTATATATTTGCAAGCTATCGTAGAAACGAATTATTGGAAATACATTCTTTCTTCATACCCTAAACTAATTTATCCTATTCGTTGAAAAAAGGCCAAGGTCCTTCTGAAAAGTTAAACAAAAATTTAAATTTGGTTTTTAAATAAAAAATTAACAAAATTTATCATAAAAAATCCAAACACAATAAAAAAATAAATGGTACTCAAAATTTCGAAAGTTTCAAACATTTTGAAATATAAATGAACTATGACAAAAGCGTTAAATCGAAAATGAATCTTTCAAAATACGAATAAAATATTAAAAATGTTAATTAAAAGCCTTCTTTTTAAAAAATGCGTGAAAGGAATCGATATATACCGAAGTATAAATGCATATACTTCCACTAAGCTTCTTATGAAAACAAACATCTCGAGTTCAAATAAACACAGATCGCCCATGGTCGATGAGAGCGCCTTATGGTTAACTAAGTAACGGTAACGGTAACTAAACGACGAATACCAACTTTCAAAGATAGGATACATGAATCTAACGACAAGTTTCAGAAAATTGGTGTATTTTTTTCTCCTTTATTCGAAAATTCAACCATTTGGTTGAAAATTCAATTATTTTGTTCAAAAGTTATCTTTTTTTGGTCAAAAATTCAATTTTTTTTTACATTCTTCTTTTAGATAGAAAATCCGTCAGTATGGATTGAAAATTAATCTTTTATATTCTCATATTTTTGGGTTGAAAATTGAACTGTTTTATAAAAAATTCGTCTTTTTGGCTTGAAAATTCAACAACTTGGTAGGAAATTAAACTGTATGGTTGAAAATTTACTTTTTTGTTGAAAATTGATATTTTTTGGTTGGAAATTCAACTATTTTGGTTGAAAATTGATATTTTTAATTGAAGATTGACTTTTTCTATTTGAAAATTCTATTTTGTAGAACATTATCTTCTTGTTTAAAATTTAATCTATTTCAGTTGAGGATTTAACTATTTTGTACAACGAAATAGTTAAATTTCTAAGTAAAAAAACTTATTTTTAACTAAAATAATGAATCTTTAACCAAAAAAATGAATCTGCAACCCAAAAGATGAATTTTCTACCAAAAAAAGATACATTTTCAAGAAAATAAATGAATTTTCAACCAAGAAGGTTAAATGTCTATCAAAAAATTATACATTTTCGACGAAAAATATAATAGTTAAATTTTCAGTTAAAAAAATAATTTTTAATTTTATAAACTAATTTTCAATCACAGAAATTAATTTTCAACAAAGAATATTAATTTTTAAAAAATACATGAATTTTGAAAAAAATTTTTAATTGGTAAAGGAATTTTCAAACAAAAAGGTTAATTAGTCCAGAATATTAATCTTCTTGGTGACTAATATTCACCATTTTGGTTGAATATTCATTTATTTTGTTGAAAACTATAGAAATGTTCAACTTAATAAATGAATTTTCAAGTGAAGAAATTTAAAAAATTGAATTTCACCGAAAAAACGAATTTTCAACAAAATAGTTAAATTTTTAGGCAAAAAAATTATTTTTTAACTAAAATAATGAATCTTCAACAAAAAAAATGAATTTTTAACCCAATAATTGAATTTTCAATTGAGAGAAACGATTTTTACCAAAAAAAAAACAGCAAATGTTCAACAAAATAGATGAATTTTCAACAAAATAGTTAAATTTTCTACCAAACAAATGAATTTTTGACAAAAAAGATAAGAGTTAAATTTTCAGTAAAAAATATAATTTTCAGTAAAAAATCTAATTTTCAGACAAAAAATTAATTGTAAACCAAAAAGATTAATTTTCTACCAAAAAACATTAATTTTTAACTAAATAAATGAATTTTACACAAAAAAGTGAATTAGTCACCAAGAAGATTAATATATTTTACCATAAAAGACAACGTTTAGAAAAAATACAGAATTTTTGAACCAATTAGCTGAATTTTCAATATAAATGTTAAATAAAACATGGAATGGTTAAATTTTCAATAAAAAAAATCAATTTACAAAAAAAATTTCAAAAAAATTGTTGAATTTTGAATGATGGAACAATGGCTATTTTTCATTTATTGTAAAAATACCATTTTGACTGTTATTTAACAATAATCTGGAATTTTTCTCAGTTCAATCATGAACATAAATAATGGGACATTTTTCTTAATTTTGAAGGTTAAAAATAAAATTTTGATATAAAAATAAACAAATTATTGGAAAATAAACCGTGTTTTTTTTCTAAAGAAAGGGAAATTATTGCGCGCATAGCGCGCACAATGTTCTAGTACAATAAAATATAATTGAGCCGCCGGGTGCAATAACCAGCCCGTCGCTCGAAAACGCGTAAAAGTATTGTCCGAACGTCTCAAAGAAAGAAAATTTTCAAAATCGAAAAATCAATTTCTTGAAAACGTAGAATTCTAGATAAGGAATTGAAACTTTTTTCTTTCAGATTTTTTTTTGCCAAACGCTTATTTCTAATAATAAAAACGAAATATTCAAAAAAAGTTTCTCCCTGATTTAATTAAGTTTTAAACCTTAAATCGCTCTAACTCGGCCAAATATTATTGAAATGAGTTCATATTTGTAGGACGTATTCAAAATACTCCAGTGATGCCTAAGAAATCATGGAAAAGTTAACAATCGCTTATTGTTTAATAGTATTCAATTGCAAAATGAGGTCAATCGATAATTGTGTTTTCTTCGTTTCGCCGGTAAAAAGTATCTATCTTCAAATTCATACAACTTCCAGTGAGTACTTTGTTCAGCAATGTTGAATAAAGTTTTTTGGAAAATCTCATATCGAATCGTTGAAAATTTACTAAGATATGCAGATTGGGAAAAAGTACTCGACGTCTGCCCGCGCAGACTGAACGTCGAGAACGCTGCCTGACAGAGCAGTCCTCGCGACGCATTAGATAACAGCGCGGGCAGACGTCGAGTACTTTTTCTAAAGCTGAATATCTCAGTAAATTTTCAAAGATTCAATATAAGATTTTCCAAAAAAAGTCATTCAACATTGCTGAACAAATTACTCACTGAAAGTTGTTTGAAAGTCGAAATTACCTAGATATCTATTTTGTTAAAAATGTGTCTATTTTTGGTAGAAAATTAACCTTTTTGGTCGAAAAATTAATGTATTATGTTACAAATTATTATTTTTTGGCAGAAAATTAATCTTTTTAGTTGAAATTTAATTTCTTTGGTTATAAATGAGTTTCTTTATTGAAAATTAATTTTTTTAACTAAAAATTTAACTATTCTATTTTATGTCGATTTTTTTATTGATAAACATTTCATCTTTTTGGTAGAAAACTAATTTGATTGGTTGAAAATTTAACTGTTTTGTTGAAAAATTATTTTATGTGCTTATAAACTTATTTCTTTGACTGAAAATTAATTTTTTTAACTGAAAATTTAACTATTCTATTTTATGTCGATTTTTTTATTTATAAACATTTCATCTTTTTGCGGTAGAAAATTAATTTGATTGGTTGAAAATGTAACTATTTTGTTGAAAATTTATTTTATTTGCTTAAAAACTTATTTCTTCAACTGAAAATTATACTATTTTATTATTTGTTAAAAATTTATCTTTTTCATATAAAAATTCATCTGTTTTGTTAAAAATTTGTCTTTTTTTGGTATAAAATTAATTTCTTGGGTTGAAAATTCATGTATTTTGTTAATAATTATTATTTTTTAGTAGAAAATTAATCCTTAGGTTGAAATTTCATTTCTTCGGTTGAAAATTAGTTCTTTTATTCAAAATTTATTTTCTTTGACTAAAAATTTTACTATTCTATTTTTCGACGAAATTTTTTTTTTTAGATATTTAATTTTTTGGTTGAAAATTCATCTCTTTGGTTCGAGATTTAACGATTTCGTTGAAAATTTATTCTAATCGGTTGAAAATGTATTTCTCTAACTTAAAATTAAACTGTTCTATTTTTTATGGAAAATTTATTTTTTTTTAGTTGAAAATTCATTCATTTTGTTTCAAATGTGTCTTTTTTGGTAGAAAATTCATCTTTTGGGTTGAAAATTCAATTATTTGATTACAAATTAATTTTTTTTGGTAAAGATGCATTATTAAATAAAATTTAACCAATTTTACTGAAAATTCGTTATTTGTTCAAAATTAATTTTTGTTACTAAAAATGTGGCTGTTTGATTTTTGTTATAAAATTGATCTTTTTCAATTAAAAATTTCCTTATTGTAATGCAACTTTTTTCAAAATGTCGTGTTTGTAACCTGAAAACTCGAAATTTGAATAAGATTTTTTTTTCTTTATTGATAAAACACTCTTTCTTGGTTGAAAATTCAACTCTTTTCTTAAAAATTCTTACTTTTTGGTTTAATTTAACAGTTTTTTATTGAAAATTGATTTCTTCTAGTTACAAAAATAACTATTGCATTTTTTGTTTTTAGTTAAAAATTGAACCACTTAGTTAAATTTTTGATAACTTTGTTAAAAATGAAATTTCTTCGTTGAAGATTCATCATTTTAGTAGAAAATTCATCTTTTTGTTGAAAATTCAACTATTGTTATGAAAATTCATTTTTTTTTGGTTGAAAATCAATCTTGTTGGTTGATAATGTGAATATTCAATTTTTTTATTGTTGAAAATTTATGTTTTCTGATAGAAAATTTTTTTTTAGTTGAAAATTCAACTACTTGGTTGAATTTTCGTCTACTTTTTTAAAATTGGATTTTTTGGTTGAAAATTCATCATTCTGATTAAAAAATTGCTTTTTTATGATTGAAAAAATAACTGTTCCAATTTTAGTTTAAAATTTTCGTTTTAGTTGAAAATTGAACTATTTGGTTGAATTTTTAACTACTTTCTTGAAAAATGTATTTTTTTTTGTGAAGATTCATCATTTTAATTTAAAAATTGTTTTCTTATGATTCAAGAAATAACTGTTCCATTTTTATTTGAAAATTTGTCTGTTTTAATTGAAAATTAAAGTATTTGGTTGAATTTTCAACTACTTTTTTGAAAAATGTATTTTTTTGGTTGAAGATTCATCATTTTACTGAAAAATTCATATTTTTAGTTGAAAGTTTAACTATTCCATTTTTTGTTGAAAATTTATCTTTTTTGTTGAAAATTCAACTACTTGATTTAAAGTGGAACTGCATTGTCAAAAATTATTTTTTTGTTTGAATATTCGTCATTTTGATTGAAAAAAGTAAATATTCCATTTTTTTTTGAAAATTTATCTTTTCCAATAGAAAATTCAACTTATTTTTGGTTAAAAATTGAAAATTATTTTTTAAAAGTTCATATTTTTTGGTCAAAAATTCAACTACTATGTTATAGATTCATTTTTTTAATTGAAGATTCAACTTTTTGGTTGAATATTAAACTTTTTTTCGAAAATGCGTTTCATTTTAATTGAAAATAATTTTTCAACTAAAAATTTGACTATTACATTTTTGGTTGAAAATTTATCTTCTTTTTTTTAATTTTTAATTTTTTTTGTAAAAATATTTTTCTTTGGTTGAAAACGAAACTATTTTTCTAAATGTTCTTTCATTGAGAATTATTTTTTTTTCACTAAAAATGTAACTATCCCATTTTTTGTTGAAAATTGATATTTTAAATTGGAAATTGATCTTTTCTGGTTGCAAATTGATGTATTATGTTGAAAATTCGTCTTTTTTGTAGAAGATCAATCTTATTGGCTTGAAAATTCAACAATTTGATAAAACATTAAAATATTTGGTTGAAAATTAACTTTTCCTTTAAAAATTTATATTTTCGGTTGAAAATTAAACTTGATTTTGTTCAAAATCAAACTAATTCTTTAAAAAATTTTCTTTTCTGTTGAAAATTCATTTTTTTTTGGTGAAAAATTAATTTTTTCGGAATATTAAAAAGTTATTTATTAATTTAGAAAATTTATCTTTTTTGTTAAAAATTCATCATTTTTGTTAAGGGATCGACTTATTTGTTGAAAAATTCGTTTTTTTAGTTGAATTCAACTGTTTGGAAATAATTTTTTTTTTTTAAATTGGTTTTTCAAACTAATAATTAATAATTATTTTAGAAAATCTTAGAAAATTAAAAGAACGAAAAATGAAAATTCTATTATATTTTTGGATGAAAATTTTGGATTTTTAGTTGAAAAGTCACTATCAAATGTTTAATTGAGAATTAATTTTTTTTTTTTAGTAGACTTGGTTAAAATGTCAAAGTTATTGGTTCAAGATTCAACTATTTTGTTACAAATTTTTTTTTCTAGGTTGAAAATAATTTTTTAATTGAAAATTTAACTAAACTCTATTTTTGATTTAAAATTTAGGGTTTTTGATTGAAAAGTTAATATTAAATGTTTTATTGAGAATTAATTTTTTTAGTAGAAAGCTTAACTACTTGGTTAAAATTTCAAAGTTATTGGTTCAAAATTTAACTATTTTCTTGAAATTTCGTTTTTTTCGGTTGAAAATTATTTTTTAACTGAAAATTTAACTATTCTATTTTTTGCTGAAAATTTAGCGTTTTTAGTTGAAAATTCACTATCAAATGTTTCATTGAGAATTAATTTTTTTAGTAGAAAGCTTAACTACTTAGTTAAAATTTCAATGTTATTGGTTCAAGACTTGAATATTTTGTTGAAATTTTGTTTCTAAGTTGAAAATTATTTTTTGACTGATTTAACTATTCTATTTTTGGTTCGAAATTTAGCGTTCTTGATTGAAAATTCACTAATAAATGTTTCATTGAGAATTAATTTTTTTTTTTTAGTAGAAAGTTCAACTACTTAGTTGAAATTTTAAAGTTGTTGGTTCAAGATTAAACTATTTTCTTGAAATTTCGTTTTTTTAGGTTGAAAATTATTTTTCAACTGGAAATTTAACTAATCTATTTTTTGTTCAAAATTTAGCGTTTTTAGTTGAAAATTCACTATAAAATGTTTAATTGAGAATTAATTTTTTTTTAGTATAAAGCTTAACTACTTGGTTAAAATTTCGAATTTATTGTTTCAAGATTCAACTATTTTGTTCAAAATTTGTTTTTTTTTCTAGGTTGAAAATCATTTTTTAACTGAAAATTTAACTATTTTATTTTTGGTTCAAAATTTAGCGTTTTTGATCGAAAAATCACTATCAAATGTTTCATTGAGAATTAATTTTTTTTAGTAGCAAGCTTAACTACTTGGTTAAAATTGTATTTTATTCTATTTTTGGTTCAAAATTTAGCGTTTTTTTTTGAAAAGTCACTATTAAATGTTTAATTAAAAATTAATTTTTTTTAGTAGAAAGCTTAACTACTTGGTTAAAATTGTAAAGTTATTGGTTGAAAATTTAACTATTTTCTTGAAATTTCGTTTTTTTTAGGTTGAAAATTATTTTTTGACTGAAAATTTAACTATTCTAATCTTTATTTCAAATTTAGCGTTTTTAGTTGAAAATTCACTATTGAATGTTTTATTGAGAATTAATTTTTTTTAGTAGAAATTTCAACTACTTAGTTGAAATTTTAAAGTTATAGGTTCAAGATAGATTGTTGAAAATTCCTCTTTTCCGGTAAAAATTTTTTTTTTAACTGAAAATTATTGGTTGAAACTCGATTTATTTTAGTGCAAATTCGTCTTTTTATAGAAAATAATTCTTCTTAGTTGAAAATTCAATTATTCGGTTGGAAGTTAAAATACTTTATTGAAAATTGATTTTGTTAATTTTAATAAAAAATGTATTTTTGAATAAACCTAAATTTAGTATTTAATTCATCTTTTTGGTTGAAAATTCAACTATTTTGTTGAAAATTAGTTTTTTTATTGGCTGAAAATCAACTGTTTCAACTACAAATTTAAATAATTAATTTTTGATTAAAAAATAACTTTTTTGTGGAAAATTTATATTTTTGGGTTAAAAATACAACTATTTGGTTGAAAATGAACTTTTTGATTAAAATTTCTTATTTTCTGGTTAAAAATTCCACTTTTCTACAAAATTCGCCTTATTCGGTTAAAAATTTCACAATTTGCTTCCAACTTTTTTCTTTTTTGACTCTTTTCTTGAAAATTCGTCTTTTTTTTGTGTAACTATTTTTGGTTGAAGTTAAATCTTTTTTATTAAAGAAATCAACCATCTAGTTGAAAATTCAAATTTTTTAGTTAAAAATGCAAGTTTCTTGTTAAAAATCAATTTATTTTATTTAAAATTTGTCACCTTTGCCTCAAAAAAATAATTGTATTCCTTTTAATTATGAATTATTTGTATATAATTAATTATAATTATTAAAATACATACAATTATTGTAATAATTATGTATAAAATTATAATGATTGTTATTATATTTTGTAAATATATTAGTAAATAATTATTTAAATTTTTTTTTATATTTCAGGTTTGACGTTAAAAATCGGCACTTGGATTGCGGTTTGATTATACAAATAATCTTCTCTCAACAATTTGTGTTCTCTCTATATGAAAGAGAAATCAACGATTTCATCGAAAAATGGTTTCTGTGTGTAATAAATTTACCACTTGTATAAAAAAACTGTTTAATTTTTTTTTATTTTTAAAATGTTTTTGCCAAGGTTGTTTCTTGCAGTAAATAAAATAAATATATCGATTTTATTTATTGAAATTTTCAATGTCGAAGATTCTAAAAAATATCACAACAGGTGCTTATTTTTTTTAGTTTCCCGCAGTAAATGGGACTCAATAAAGTATTACCAAACAGCTGAGAAGCTTCCTTTCCGGAAGTATCTCCGCACCCTTTGCCACGGATTAAAACCCTATTAACCCCGGTTAGAAAAATATTTAATTATTCAAATTTTTTTTTGTTTTTTCCAAAAATTATTGCTTTTTCTGGGTGAAAAGCCGATTTCTAAACCAATCAAAAATAAATCAAGCTTTTAAAACATTTTTTTATTTAAAAATAAAAAAAATTTATTTAATAATTAAATATGATAAATAAATATAATAATAAATAATAATAATAAATTTTAAAATAATAATAAAGATTTTCATTAGGTTGGAAGAGGCGAATTTTTGTTTTGTATTTTTTTTCTGAATCGGAAAACGGAAATTTGATATTTAAAAAAAATTTGATTCAGAAGAAAGAAAATTTGATTTTATAATTTTTTTTCTGAATTGGTGAAGAGATTTCTTTTAATTTTTCTTAAGATGAAATGGAAGAATTTTTTTATTTCCAATTTTTTTTTCTGAATCGGAAAAGGGAAATTTAGTATTTTTAACATTTTTCTTAGTCGGAAGGAAGGAAATTTGGTTTTATAATTTTTGAAGATTTCCGATATATCGGACATATATGTCAAAAAAGTATTTAGAAAATTTCTAGGAATTTTTTTTTCTATTTTACAGAATTTGACAATATTTTAAAAGTTTCTTTTATTTTTTTTAAACTCAAATCAGAAAAAATTTTAATTTTGAATTTCTCAAAAAAAATTGAAAAAATTTCAGGAAAAATTTGATTAGTTCAAAAGACAATTGTTTTAGAATCTTCCGGATTTATTTTTGAAAAATGTGTGAATCTTTCGTAGTGTTTTAAAATCTTTTTAAATATTCTTCCAAAAATAATTTTTTTTAACAAAGAATTACTTTAAATGTTTCCAGGAATTTCAAGATCATTTTTTTATTGGCTTTAAACTTCTTGATATATTTTATTCATTCATTATATTTAAGAAAATTAATTCAAAATTAAAGTTCAACTTAATTGAAAAAATTGTATTTCAAAATCCCCAAAATTTAAATTTTACATTTAAAATTTGTAATTTCTTAAAAAAATTTGTTATTTCATTACCAAATTTTTTTCGAAATTTGAATTTTTCATTTAAAATTCAAAATTTTTAATTTCTTAAAAAAATCATAATTTTTTCAAAATTTGAATTTCTCAAAAAAATTCCTAAATTTTGTTTCGAAATCTTCAAAATTTAAAATTTTAATTATTAATGTTTTTTTTTTTTGAAATTCCCAAATTTTATTTCGAAATCTTCAAAATTCTTCATTTTGTTTAGTTTTTTTAATTTCTTCAAAAAATTGAAAAAAGAACTTCAATTTTAAATTTCTTTACAAAATTCCCAAATTTTATTTCGAAATCTTTAAAATTCATCATTCTGTCTGAAGTGTTTTGATTTTTTTTTCTTAAATTTAAAAAACTTAAGTTTTTCATTTCTTCAAAAAATTACAACATTTTATTTTATTTCATTTAAAATAAAAAATTTTTAATTTAAAAAAAAAATTCATAAATTTTATTTGGAAATCTTCAAAATTCTTCATTTTTTAAAAGTTTCTTTTATTTTTTTAAAACTCAAATTAGGAAAAATTTTAATTTTGAATTTCTCAAAAAAATTCCTAAATTTTGTTTCGAAATCTTCAAAATTAAAATTTTTAATTTTTAATGTTAATTTTTGTAAAATTCCCAAATTTTATTTCGAAATCTTCAAAATTCTTCATTTTGTTTTAAGTTTTTTCAATTTCTTCAAAAAATTCAAAAAAGAACTTTAGTTTTAAATTTCTTTACAAAACTCACAAATTTTATTTCGAAATCTTCAAAATTCATCATTCTGTTTTAAGTGTTTTGATTTTTTTTCAACTTAAATTTAAAAAACTCAAATTTTTCATTTCTTCAAAAAATTACAACATTTTATTTTAAAATCTTCAAAATTCCTTTAGGGATCCCAAATTTGATTTTCAAATAATCAAAATTCTGCATTTTGTTTGCAGTTTTTTGATTTTTTTTTATATCTGAAATTAAAACAAACTTTAATTTCAAAGTCCTTTAAAAAATTCCCAAATTTTATTTCAAAATCTTCCAAATTCTTCATCTTGTTTTAATTTTGTTTTAAATTTAAATTAAAAAAAAAACTCAAATGTTAAATTTCTTCAAAAAATTCCCAAATTATGTGGAAATCTTCAAAATTCTTCATTTTTTAAAAAGTTTTTTGAATATTTCAAGATTTTAAATGAAAAAAAAACTTAAATTTTTAATTTCTTTCAAAAATTCCTAAATTTTATTTTGAAATTTTCAAAATATAAATGTTTAATTTTTATTTATTTTTTTTTTAATTTCCCAATTTTATTTTGGAATCTTCCAAATTCTTCATTTTGGTTTAAGTTTTTTGATTTTTTTAAAAAACTCGAATTTAAAAAAACTGAAATTTTTAATTTCTTCAAAAAATTCCCAAATTCTATTTCGAAATCTTCAACGTTTTTTATTTCGTTTTAAGTTTTTTAATTTTTTTTAATACTTCTTTCTTTTGAAATAATTGAAAGTTTTGCTAAAATTTTGAAAAAATTGAATAAATTTCCTTCAAATCTTTCTGATTTCTTTTTCCTTTCCTTTCAAATTTGCTTCCAATTTTTTTGTTCGAAGTCTTACAAAATCTACACTTTATTCTAAAC
>CAKNYM010049722.1:119636-134825 GCA_932195095.1 Andricus curvator
ACACGATCAGATTATCAACTTACAAATCCACTTGCACAGATGGTACCCTCCCAGATGTGCACGACTTTTGAGTTGAAAATCTGATCGTATTGCGACGTGCACAGATGGGCTGGTGTACATTTGTGCCACTCCCGCTGCTGTCACGTTGCAAATCTGGAATATTCAGCATTTTCATAATGAAAAAAAGGGTTGGTAGTTCTCCACCAACCATGTTTTTACACATTCTCGATGAAATATGTCTTTTTAAACAATTATTATTTATTCCACATTTTGAAATAATTCTTGAATAATTTTTAAATAAACATTAATTCTAAAAATTCGAGACTGATTAAACAGGGACTGTTTGGGAATCTATAAAATTGAATGAATTTATATTTTTAATTTTCAAAATTGAATATTTTTCAATTTTAAATTTTGAAAATTTAACTATTTTTCCAGCAAAAAAAAACCGTTCCAAATTACATACCTTTAAAATATCGAATTTTCAAAATTGAATAATTTTTAATCCTATATTTTCAAATTTCAGGAATTAAAAATTCGAAATTTTTGAAACTGTAGATCACCGTATTGAAATTTTTTTAAATTAAAGAGATTTTGGGAGATTTTAATTTTAAAAATCTTGACTCTTGATTTTCAAAATCATTCGAATTTAAATATTTTGATTCATACATCTAAAAATTTGGAAATATTTTAATTGCGAATATTAAAATAAAGTATTTAAAATTACATTATTTTTAACTTAAACATTTGAACTTACATAATCATCAATTTTGAATCTTCAAAATTAAAAATTTTTTAATTTGCAAATCGTTGCATATTTGAACATTTTCATTTTGAAAGATTAAAATTGCACTATTCTAAAATAAAACATTCAAAATTACATCATGTCCAAGTATAAAAATTCCAAATAATTGAATCAGCAATTTTAAATCTTCAAAATTAAAGAATTATAAATTGCAAATCGTTCCATTTGAAAAAAAAGTTTGATTGAAAATCTTGAGAATTGAACTATACCAAAAAAAATGTTCGAAGTTACATCATTTTCGAGTATATACATTCAAAATTAATAAATCAGCAATTTTAAATCTTAAAAATTAAAGAGTTTTAAATTGCAAAACGTTAAGATTGAAGAATTTTCAATTCAAAATCATTCAAATTGAACTTTTAAAAAAAAATAAACGTTCAAAATTAAATCATTTCAGACTATAAATATTCCAAGACACCTAATCTTTAATTTTAAATCTTGAAAATTTAAAGATATAAAATTGAAAATCGGTACAGTTGAAAATTTTAAATTCAGCTAGATATTAAAAAAAAACGTTTCAAATTACATCATGTCAAACTATAAACATTACAAATTAATGAATCTTTAATTGTCAATCTTCAAAATAAAAAAATTTTGAGTTGCAAATCTTCAAAATTGAAGAATTTTTTGTTATCTTCGAAATTGTACTATTAAAAAAAAAGTACAAAACTACATTATTTCGAAGAATTTAAGAATTTTCAATTAAAAATCTTCAAAACTGAACTATTCAAAAAACTGTTCAAAATTACATACCTTTAAAATATAAATTTCAAAAATTGAATAAATTTCAATAATTCTTACGAACATTTCGAATTTCCTACGAACAGTTCCTGAAAATTTCGGACTGAAATAAAAAGAGGAAAAATTTTATTTGTGCGATTTAATTTTGTATTGATTTATAAATTCGCAACTCAGAAGATTCGAACCCTCAAAGACTGCTGACTCACCAGTTTCTAAACATAAACCAGGAGTGCGTAAACACGAGCAGCCATCGAGGCCAAACAAAATAGGTATTATAAAACTTCTAGCCACTCATCCGACGAGCTCGAGGCACACATGCGAGCGCACACACGCACCGCGCGTTTGGGAGAGTGTGTGTGTGGGCCACGTACAGGCGAACCTACTTTCGAGTTCCCAGATTTGTCGGGCAAGCTCGTGAGTGCTCTGAGAATCTTTTCCCAATCACTCGTAATATTTTTGTAACTATTCACGTAAAAAAAAAGTGATGAACCGTTTTATAATTTTCACATCGAGTTCGTCAATCTTTCTCAAAGTTCGCAGGTTATTTACGAAAATACATAAATATCCGATGAATTTTCCTCATATCCGAGACCTAGCTACTAGTTCGTGACTTTTTTACGGATAAATTTTTTCCGTGTGGGCTTCATAAAAAAAGTATAGAATTCATTCGATGTATTGAAGTTGAATAATTTCTGTTTTTGCTTGCAGTGCCAGATATTTATATACCAATCTTCCGGCGCCATAGAACTCTCCCAGTTATTAGTCATGGTATCCATTATGCTGAAAACCAATATAATTCTGTTTACCCAATACCCCAGAGTATTTTTGATGAACATAAAGTAAGATATGGTGATTTCTACATTGGTGTAAGACGTAATGGGGTCATTCAACCAATATACGATGAACATAAAGTACAGGTTATAGTGAACGCAAATCACAATGGTAATACTCGTTTGACACGAATGGAAAGGATGAGAATACCCTACTTCATTGACCCGCTTTATCGTCGTCGAGAAGACCGACTGGACTTTGATGGATTTGCGCATTTGGCGCGAAGGGAAGAATATGAACTTCATGTGCAAAATGGAATTATTACGCGTCGTGTGCGACAGAGGCGCCACAAGTAATTCAAGTCAAGAAGCACATGCAAATAAAAACACAATTTATTGGTAAACTGCCATTGGGTACACATGGCTTGTAACTCTTTTGAAGATTGCTTAGCGAAGACTTGGCAGGGTCATCTTGACTAATAATAATTGTACAAAATAAAGAATCATTTGCAATGAAACAGTACTTTTATTAATCATTGCAGACAAATATAATACAAGAAGAAGAGAAAGAAATAGGAAAGAATCAACCTAAATCAACTTCGCACTCTTTCCTTATCTGCGCATTTTTTATACTGTTAGGATCCAGCATATTTCGAAGCCAATTCAGACTTCCTCATCAAGAATTGTTTGTAGGGAAACTACCGTATTTTAATACATGAAATGTAATCTGCTTTCTTAGGTCCCATTTCATGTACCAAAATCAAAACATAAGAAAAGTCAGAAATCAAAATTAGAGTTCCAACTACCTAATTTTAGAATCATTACTGACAAATATAAGAGAAAAGCAAAAAAGAGGAAGAAAAAGAAAAGAGTCAACCAAAACTGAGCTCCCATGATTTCCTTATTCTTTCTTTGTCTTTCGTATACTCCTGGGGACCAACATGTTTCGAAGCCAATTTAGACTTCCTCATCAGATATTGTTCATAGAAAAACTACCGTGAACAATAGAAACTTATTTTCAGATTAGCAAAATGTGATAAACTCAAATGATTAGTTTAGAATCAACAACAACAAAAACTTATTGCATTTTTAAACTTGAAATTAAGTCCACTTTCTTATGGATCATTTTATGCACTAAAGTCATAAAACAAAAAAAGCTTCTTAAGGCCATGTTACGAGTGGGTCACGTGACCGGATTCCTACCCTACCGACACTTTTTTCAAAATCAACTTACATTGACAGGAAATGCGATATCGAGTAGAAAAGTTGGGATAATAAATAAGAAGCGCTGAGAAAGGCGGCTCTGGTTCTAAATTTTAATAATCATGAAAAAAGCAAAAAAAAAATTTTTACAAAAAAAACTTTTTTCATAATTATAAAAATTTAGGACCAGAGCCGCCTTTCTTAGCGCTTCTTATTTATTATCCCAAATTTTCAACTCGATATCGCGTTTCGTGTGAACGTAAGTTGATTTTGAAAAAAGTGTCGGTAAGGTAGGAATCCGGTCACGTGACCCACTCGTAACATGGCCTTAATTAAAATATAAGTTACAACCTCCTTCTTTTCGGATCATTAGAGACAAATAAAAGACAAGAAAGTGAGGAAGAAATAGGAAAGAATCAACCAAAATCAAATTCTCACTTTTTACTTATTTCCGCATTTTGTATACTGCTAGGTATAGGGTCCAGCATGTTTCGAAGCCAATTCAGACTTCCTCATCAGGAATTTTTTGTAGGAAGACTAACGGTATAAACAATAGAAATTTATTTTCCGATTTGGGAAATGAAATAATTTAAATGAATTGGTTCAAAATCAAACCAAAAAAATATTGACTTTTAAAACCTGAAATGAAATCTACTTTCTTATGAAGTAGTTTATGCACCGAAATCAGGAGACATAAAGGGTCACGTATCAAAACTAGAGTTACCACTACCTACTTTCAGGATAGAACTACCGGTATAAACGCAATAGAAACTAATTTTCAGATTTAAAAAAATTAATAATCTGTAGAGATTGGTTTAGAATCAACCAAAAGAAAAAAATATTGGATTTTATTACATGAAATCTCACATATCAAAAGCAGAGTTCCAACTTCCTTCTTTTAGGATCATTACAGACGAATATGAAAAAAAAAAAAACTTCTCACTCTTCCCTTATCTCCATCTTTTGTACACTACTGTGAAGCAACATGTTTCGAAGCCAATTTAGACTTCCTCATCAGGGATTGTTTGCAGTAGGACTACAGGTGTAAACAATAGAAACTAATTTTCAGATTTCAAAAATGTAATATTCTGTATAGATAGGTTTAGAATCAAGCATAAGAAAAAATATTGAATTTTAATACGTGAAATCTAACATATAAAAATTAGACTTCCACCTTCCTTCTTTCAGGATCATTACATACAAATATAGAACAAATAAAAAACAAGAAGTAAAGACACAACACCTCACTCTTCCTTTAACTCCATCTTTTGTATACTACTGGGAAGCAACATGTTTTGAAGCCAATTCAGACTTCTTCATCAGGGATTGTTTGCAGTAGGACTACAGGTGTAAACAATAGAAACTCATTTTCAGATTTTAAAAATGTAATAATCTGTATATATTGGTTTAGAATCAACAAAAAAAAAATTATTGAATTTTAATACATGAAATCTCACATATCAAAAGTAGAGTTCCAACATCCTTTTTCCGGGATCATTACAGACGAATATAAAACAAAACAAAAAAAAACAGCCTCTCACTCTTCCCTTATCTCTATCTTTTGTAAACTACTGGGAAGCAACATGTTTCGAAGCCAATTTAGACTTCCTCATCAGGGATTGTTTGCAGTAGGACTACAGGTGTAAACAATAGAAACTAATTTTCAGATTTCAAAAATGTAATAATCTGTATAGATAGGTTTAGAATCAAGCATAAGAAAAAATATTGAATTTTAATACGTGAAATCTAACATATAAAAATTAGAGTTCCACCTTCCTTCTTTCAGGATCATTACATACAAATATAGAACAAAAAAAAAACAAGAAGTAAAGACACAACATCTCACTCTTCCTTTAACTCCATCTTTTGTATACTACTGCGAAGCAACATGTTTTGAAGCCAATTCAGACTTCTTCATCAGGGATTGTTTGTAGTAGGACTACAAGTGTAAACAATAGAAACTCATTTTCAGATTTTGAAAATGTAATAATCTGTATATATTGCTTTACAATCAACAAAAAAAAATTATTGAATTTTAATACATGAAATCTCACATATCAAAAGTAGAGTTCCAACATCCTTTTTTCGGGATCATTACAGACGAATATAAAACAAAACAAAAAAAAACAGCCTCTCACTCTTCCCTTATCTCTATCTTTTGTAAACTACTGGGAAGCAACATGTTTCGATGCCAATTTAGACTTCCTCATCAGGGATTGTTTGCAGTAGGACTACAGGTGTAAACAATAGAAACTAATTTTCAGATTTTAAAAATGTTATAATCTGTATATGTATATTGGTTTAGAATCAACAAAAAAAAATTATTGAATTTTAATACATGAAATCTCATGTATCAAAAGTAGGGTTCCAGCTTCCTTATTTCAGGATCATTACAGACGAATATAAAACAAAACAAAAAAAAACCTCTTACTCTTCCCTTATCTCTATCTTTTGTAAACTACTGGGAACCAACATGTTTCGAAGTCAATTTAGACTTTCTCATCAGGGATTGTTTGTTCTATGACTACCGGTCTAAACGCAATAGAAACTAATATTCAGATTTTAAAAATATAATAATCTGTATAGATTGGTTAGGAATCAACCAAAAGAAAAAAATATTGAATTTGAATACAAGAAATCTCACATATCAAAAGCAGAGTTGCAACATCCTTCTTTCAGGATCAGTACAAACGAATATAAAATAAAACAAACAAAAAACAAAAAGAAAAAAATACAACTTCTCAGTCTTCCTCTATCTCCATCTTTTGTAAACTACTGGGAACAAACATGCTTCGAAGCCAATTTAGACTTCCTCATCAGGGATTGCTTGTAGTAGGACTACAGGTGTAAACAATAGAAACTAATTTTCAGATTAAAAAATGTAATAATCTGTATATATTGGTTTAGAATCAACAACAACAAAATTATTGAATTTTAATACATGGAATCTCACATATATCAAAAGTAGAGTTCCAACTTCCTTCTTTCAGAATCATTACAGACTAATATTAAACAAAACAAAAAAAAAAACAAAAAGGAAAAAAAAACCTCTCACTCTACCCTTATCTCTATATTTTATATACTACATACTGGGAACCAACATGTTTCGGATCCAATTTAGAATTCCTCATCAGGGATTGTTTGTAGTAGGACTACAGGTGTAAACAATAGAAACTAATTTTCAGATTTAAAAAATGTAATAATCTGTATAGATTGGTTTAGAACCAACCAAAAGAAACAAATATTGAATTTTAACACATGAAATCTCACATATCAAAACTAGAGTTCCAACTGCCTTGTTCTAGGATCACTGCAGACGAATATAAAATAAAACAAAACAAAAAGAAAAAAATACAACTTTTCACTCTTCCCTTATCTCCATCTTTTGTACACTACTGGAAAGCAACATGTTTCGAAGCCAATTTAGAATTCCTCATTAGGGATTGTTTGTAGCAGGACTACAGGTGTAAACAATAGAAACTAATTTTCAGATTTCAAAAATGTAATAATCTGTATAGATTGGTTTAGAATCAACCAAAAGAAAAGAAAATTGAAATTTAATACAAGAATTCTCACATTTTGAAACAAGAGTTCTAACTTCCTTCTTTTAGGATCACTACAGACCAATATAAAATAAAACAAAACAAAAAGAAAAAAATACAACTTATCATTCTTTTCTTAGCTCCATCTTTTGTATACTACTGGGAACCAACATGTTTCCAAGCTAATTTAGACTTCCTCATCAGGAATTATTTGTAGTAGGACTATCGGTATAAGCAATAGAAACTAATTTTTAGATTTAAAAAATGTAATAATCTGCATAGATTGGTTTAGAATCAACTAAAAGAAAAAAATATTGAATTTTAATACATTAAATCTCACATATCAAAAGTGGAGTGTTATCTTCCTACTTTCAGGATCATTACAGACGAATATAAAAAAAAAAGAAAAAAAAACAACCTCTCACTCTTCCCTTATCTCCATCTTTTGTATACTACTGGAAACCAACCTGTTTCGAAGCCAATTTAGACTTCCTCATCAGGGATTGTTTGTAGTAGGACTACCGATATAAACAATAGAATCCAATTTTTAGATTTGAAAAATGTAATAATCTGTATATATTGGATTAGAATTAACCAAAACAAAAAAATATTGAATTTTAATACATGAAATGTCATATATAAAACTTAGAGTTCCACCCTCCTTCTTTGAGGATCATTACAGACAAATATAAAACAAAAAACAAAAACAAGAAGAAACAAAAACAACATCTCACTCTCCCCTTATCTCTATCTTTTGTAAACTACTGGGAACCAACATGTTTCGAAGCCAATTTAGACTTCCTCATCAGGGATTGTTTGTTATAGGACTACCGGTATGAACGCAATAGAAACTAATTTTCAGATTTAAAAAATGTAATAATCTGTATAGATTGGTTTAGAGTCAACTAAACAGAATTACTGAATTTTTATACTTGAAATGAAATCTGTTTTTTGCAGATCATTACAGACTAATAGAAGACAAAAAAGAAAGAAAAAGGATAGTAAAAAGAAAAAAGAAGGGAAAATCAACAGAAACCAACTTCTTACTCTTCCCTTATCACCATATTTTTTATACTACTGGGAACGACCATGTTGCAGAGCCGATTTGGACTTCCTCATCAGAGATTGTTTGTAGGAGGGCAACCGATACGAGTAATAGAAACTTATTTTCAGATTGAGAGACTGTAATAATCTGAATAGATTGGCTTATGTCAGTATTTTTATACTACTAGTGTACGGCATGTTTCGAAGTTAATTTAGACTTTGAAAGTTTTGTATTCAATGTTTTGAAGCCAATTTAGACTTTAAAAGTTTTGTATTCAATCTTTTGAAGCCAATTTAGACTTTAAACTTTTTGTATTCAATGTTTTGAAGCCAATTTAGACTTTAAAAGTGTTTTATTCAATGTTTTGAAGCCAATTTAGACTTCCTGATTAGGGGTCGTTTATGGAAAATTACCAGTATGTGCAATAGAAACCTATTTTTAGATTAGGAAAATGTAATGATCTGAATGGATTGTTTTTTAATCAATCAAAAGAAAAAGTTATTGAATTTAAATACACTCACGAATCAAAATTAGAGTTCCAACTACCTTCTTTCAGGATATTCACAGACTGGTATAAGACAACAAAAAAGAGGAAGAAAAAGAAAAGAATTATCTAGAACAAACTTCTCACTCTTCCCTTATCACCGTCTTTTTTATACTAATAGGCACCAGCATGTTTCGAAGCCAATTTAGACTTCCTCATCAGGGGTTTTTGGTAGGAAAACTACCGGTATGAACAATAAAAACTCATTTTCAGATTTGGAAAATGAAATATTTTAAATAGATTGGTTCAAAACCAAGCACAACAGAAATGATTAAATGTTAATACATGAAATTCAATATGGTTTCTTAGGAGCCATTGTATGCACTCAAATCAGAATACAAAAAAGGCAGCAAGTCAACATTAGAGTTCCAACAACCTCCTTTCAAGATCATTACAAACAAGTACAAGAGAAAAGAAAAAAGTGGAAAAAGAAAAAGAATCAAGCAAACGCAACTTCTCACTCCTCCCTTATCACCGTCTTTTTTATGCTATCAGGGACCAGCATGTTCCGAAGCCAATTTAGACTTCCTCATCGGGCATTGTTTATGGGAGGACTACCGGTATGAAAAATAGGAACTGATTTCCAGATTCGGAAAATTTAATAATCTGATTAGATTGGCTTAGAATCAACAAAAAAATTATTGAATTTTTATACGTGAAATCGTTTTTCTTCTGAATCACTTAATACACCAAAATCAGAAGACAAAAAAGCTCAGGAATCAAAATTAAAGTTCCAACTACCTTCTTTCAGGACCATCACAAAATGGTATGAGACAAAAAAAGGGGAAGGAAAAGAAAAGAATTATCCAGAACAAACTTCTCACCCTTTCCCTATCACCGTCTTACTACTATGTTTCAAAGCCGATTTAGACTTCCTCATCAGGTATCGTTTATAGAAAAACTACCAGTAATAAATTTTATTACATAAAATGCAATATGCTTTCTTAGGAACCACTTGATGCACTAAATTCAGAATTCAACAAAGGTCGCAAAATTAGAGTTCCAACTACCAACTACCAACTAACATGTTTCGAAGCCAATTTATACTTCCTCATGAGGGATTGTCTGTATTAAAACTACCGCTATGAGCAATAGAAACCTATTGGAAAATATAGGATTGAAAATTATTATTCATTATTATTGCTGTTCAATCGATCTCAAATTTTCCAAATTTCTTTTTATTGCAAAAATATTTAAAAATTAACTAAAAATGTAGAATAATAAATGGTTTTAAAAAAAGTCTTGCATCAAGAATGTGCAGAAACCCATTTGTTGGAGAGCTACCAATCTTTTTTTTTACATTTTTTTTAAATTCAATATTTCAGTATTCAGTGTAATTTTTAATTTTTTATTCAATTTGGTAATTAGGCCATGCAAATAAGCAACATGTAATAAGCGCGTGCGATGCGCTGTTTTTGCTAGTGACTAATAATTATCAGATTGTTTAATATTTAATTTTCACTCGCTTCTGAAATTGTTTGCACTCGTTGCTATCAATTTTCTTCTGTTTATATAAGTATTATGTACGCAAAATTCTGGAGGCCAATTTATGAAATACAAATATCTGAAAAATCATAGGTTTATAGTCAGGGAATGACGCTGAATGCTGCAACATCTGGTAGAAAACTCGTTAGTGAAACTGTTGAGATTCACCTAAATAGCAGTTTACTCTAATTCTATTGGTAAATATTATAATATCAGATCTATAAATTTAATTCAATTTTTCAAAATTTTCGGCCGCTGTGCACAAATGGTACCCTACCAACGGTTCACGTGCACAGATGAGATACTCCCATCTGTGCACGTCTTAATTGATACCATAATATTTTTCATCTACAAATCTACGTGCACAAATGGTACCCTTCCAGATGTGCACGTCTCCATTAATACGATCAGATTTTCAATTGATAAGCCTACGTACACAGATAAGAGACTCCCATATGTGCACTCTTCAATTAACGCGATCTGATTTTCAACTCACAATTTCACCTGCACAGATGGTAACCTTCCAGATGTGCACGTCTCAAATAATACGATCAGATTTTCAACTGTTAGCCTACGTACACAGATGAGAGACTCCTATATGTGCAATCTTTAATTAATGCGATCTGATTTTCAACTCACAATTTCACGTGCACAGATGGTAACCTTCTCACTATGCACGTTTTGATTAATACGATCAGATTTTCAACTCATAAGTCCATGTGCACAGACTGTACCCTCTTAACTGTGCACGTCTCAATTACAACTATTAGATTTTTCATTTACAAGTCTACGTGCACAGATGGTACCCTTCCAGATGTGCAAGTCTCAATCAATACGATCAGGCTTTTAACTTGAAAGTCCACGTGCACAGATGGTACTCTCCCAACTGTGCACGTCTCAAATAATATGATCAGATATTTAACTTACAAGTCCGCGTGCACATATGGTACCCTCCCAGATGTGCACGAGTTTTTAGTTGAAAATCTGTTCGTATTTTGGCTTTTCGAAAAATTAAACTGACAATTCAGGATTTGATCGAAAGTTGCCAAATTTTTTACTTATTGAAGAGAAGTGTCTACGGAATAAAACTATATCAATAACTTTAATTTTTCACCCCCCCCCCCCCCCCACAAGGCCCTTAATATGACCCAAAAAAACTACATTTTCACGTATAATTGTTAATTTTCAGCATTTTCTTTTTCAATACAAATAAATAATAACCGACAATTTGAATATCACTAATGACTTTTAAGGCAATTTTTAATTGTTTAAATGAATGTAACTCATTTAAAAATTATTTTTTCTCAAAAGTTGTAAAAAATAATTATATTTTCTTAATGAAATGGAATAATTGGTCATTGTTTAAAGCAGTACTTTTTTTTAAAAACATTATGTAATTATTTATACTATTTATTATTGCTTATTTTCAAAAAATTTCGAAATTGAGCCATTTTTCAATAGTTTAAAAAAATGTTATTTGCTTAAACAATTTTTTTTTTCAAGTAAAAATAAGTTTTAGACGATGATTATGAAATATTATTTGTTGGCTGAAGACAATGTTTTCCTACTACTATCTGAAAAATTGTTCTCTATAATTATGTTTAATTCAGAAAATACGATTTCAAAAATATTTTTGGGGAAAAATAATTGTTTAAAGAAATTCAATTTGTTGGAATAATTAAAAAATACTAGCATAGGAAGTACTTTGTTGAAAATTCATTTTTTTATTTAAGATTCACCATCGAAAAAAAATATACAATTTTTCCATTGACAGATGCCCGAATAATGCATTTGTTGATTAAATTTGTTTTTAAAAAATATATATAATTTATCAACCAATTATGAATTTTGCTGAAATTATCATGAAGTTCCCAATTAAAAAGACTGACATCGAAAAAAACGAATTTTTCCGTCCACAGATGTCGGAATATTGTATTTGTTTGTTAAATTTGTTTAAAAAATTATAAAATTTATCAACTAATCATGAATGTTGCTGAATTTATTATAGTCCCAATTGAAAAATCTGAAATCGAAAAAAAAAATTATTTTTACGTCGACAGATGCCCCAATAATGCATTTGTTTATTAAATTTGTTAAAAAAAAACATTAAATTGATCGAAAAATTATGAATTTTTGCTAAAATTATCATGAAGTTCCTGATTAAAGAAGATTACATAAAAAAAAATTTCTGTTGAAAAATGCCTGATTAATGCATTTGTTTATTAAATTTGTTTAAAAAATCACAAAATTTATCAAATTATTATGAATGTTGCTGAAATTGCTGAAATTCCCAACTGAAAGGACTGGCATTGAAAAAAACTAATTTTTCTACTGGCAAATGCCCAAGGAATGCATTTGTTTATTAAATTTGTTAAACAAAATCATAATGATAATCAAAAAATTATGAATTTGGCTAAAATTATCAAAAGTTCCTAATTAAAAATATTGGCATAGAAAAAAAACTAATTTTCCTATCGAAAAATGCCTTATTAAAGCATTTGTTTATTATATTTGTTTATAATATTGACAATAATAATCTAAATACGAAATTTCTTCATCATTATATTCTTTTCATCCAAATTTTTCGCAATATAACTTAAAAAAACGTAAAATTATGGAAAATTGTAGAAAACATTCTTTCAACAAATAATTTGTTTATAAATTATTTTTTTGTTTATTATATAATATTGGAACATTTTCAACTGAATAGTCAAATAGAAAAAATGGCGATTTTTTTCGTCATATTTGTTTATTTATAAAAAACTTGTAAGCCTAATTAAAAAATCTGGCTAAACAATTCTCTTAAAAATCTTATCATCTTTTTTTTAAATTTTTTTTTGTCCAAATTGATCAATATTTGTGGGCTGTACGTTATTTTGAACCAAAAAAGTCATTTCTTTCCCACTGTGCAGCGCAGCAGCGATCGCCGACTGATACCCGAAGCTGACACGCTAGGACATTTTTAGTCATAACTCGGGAACCCGTAAAGATTTTTCAAATTTTCTTAGCTCAAATTAAAGATGAGATATCAAGGATTGCCTTCTGCAAATTTTAAATTTTTTCCATAATTTTTCTACCTTTTATCACGCGTGGAAGTCAAGGTATAAAATTCAAAAAAAAAAAAAAATTTTTTTAAACCTCTCGCGTGGTATATTCTCTGCAAAAAGTCAAAAATATTTCTATGAGGGCTCATTCGACGCAGAATTTCATGAGCTTTTGAACGATATTTGAGAAAAGTTTCTCGGTTCTTTTTTTAATGAGTTATCAAATTTCAAAGACCGCAGTAATTTTCAATTGAAATTGAAATTGAAATTTAATAATTTCTATTTCTTCTTACAGTACCAGATGAGTTCTGAAGAAATATTCCGGCGCCATTGATGTCCTCCCAGAGTTTTTTTGATGAACATAAAGTAAGATCATCATTTTCCGGGCAAACTGCCATTGGGCACACCTGGCTTGTATCGCTTTTGCAGATTACTCTACTCAAGGAAGACTTTTCAGGGTCATCAAAACTAAAAATAATCCTACAGGATAATGATCACTTTCTGAAAAAAGTACTTTCATTACTTTTTAATAAAAAATACACATTTTATTAGACCCTTCCCACTTTTGATCGATTTAAAGTAAGACAGAAGAGAAAATGCAGCGAATACCCCAATTCAGTCACGAGGATCATAATCTTCCAGAAACGAATACCAGTGCTAATACCAGTTTTTGGTATTATCCGTAGCGGATCACGTGGACGGAAAGGTATTGCGATAAAGTGACCGTAAAATGGCCGTGCGGTTCACTGGGTCCGCTAGGGCATCTTTTCCTCCCTTTTCGTATTGATTAGCAATATTACTTATAATTTAAGACTCTTTTTAATTTTTTAACACATTTATATTCATTTTTATTTATTCATCTGTTAAAAAATTAGTAATTAAAAGCTTTTAATTTGTAATTTTTTAACACATGAATAAATACAAATAAATATAAATTTATTACAAAATTGAAGAGGATGTTGAGTGCTATGTGAAATTGTGATTAAATGTGAAAAGGATGAAAGTATGCCCGTGCGGACCCAGTGAACCGCACGGCCACATTACGGTCACGCAATTGCTTTATCGTTCCATTTACGAGGTCTGCTAGGGGGAAAAAACAAAAACTGGTATTATGAATGGTTTTTTTTGTAGGATAATGAGCCTTAAAACTGAAATGGGGTATTTGCTGCATTTTCTTTGGTGTATTTTCATATAAAACCATTCTGTTTTACTTGAAATTGATAAAAAAACATGACCGGTCTGATAAAATGTGTTTTTTTTTTGAGTAATAAAAATAAAACTAAATAAAATTGAAGAATTTTCTGTTTTTTTTTTTTTGTAAATCACAATTTCCAAATCAGGAATTTTAATTGTAAGAATGTATTTCTAAAATAGAAATTTTATATTTAATAATTTCATTCCTGTATTTATCTATTAATAAATATTACGAATTTTCCGCACCATCAATTCAGTAAATCGAAATTTCGAAGTAAGTAATTTCAATTCATGAACAAAATGAATTCAAGTTCAAGATGAATTCAACACGAGTTCAAGATCTTGAGTTCAAGACGAATTTCAGTTTAGAATTAATTCAAATTTATTATCAATTGAAGTTTAGAATAAATTCGAGTTCAATATGAATTTAAATTCAAAACAAATTAAAGTTTAAAATGAATTTTGGTTTAATACGAAATCAAGTTTAAGATAAATTCAAATTAAGGATAAATTCAAGTTCATAATGTATTCAAGTACAAGATGAATTCAAAATTTTAAATTCAATAGGAATTTAGAATATTTAAATTACGGTTTAAGATAAATTCCACTTTAGGATAAATTCAAGTTTAAAATAAATTCAAGTTTAAGATAAATTCAAATTAAGAATAAATTCAAGTTCATAATGTATTCAAGTACAAGAGAAATTCAGAATGTTAAATTCAATAGGAATTTAGAATATTTAAATTCCGGTTTAAGAAAATTACAGTTGAAGATAAATTCAAGTTTAAGATAAATTCAAATTAAGGATAAATTTAA
>CAKNYM010049723.1:0-26473 GCA_932195095.1 Andricus curvator
AGGATACGCTGTAGCGTATCCGCTCCGTTCGTTCGGTCCGCCAGGGTTTGCCTGCGAATTTTCAAATTAACAAACTTTTAAAGTATTATTTTGAGGATTTTGACCCTAAATCAGCGAAGTTATTAGATTTGTGTAAATTTGATCCCCCCCCCCTCCCCCGTTTTTGTCAAATGTCCACGTTTTGAGACCCCCTGAACCCGAAAAACAGGTTTTTACGAATGTGTCTATATGTGACCGTCCGCGAAGAAAGGGACCTAACGCGAAGTATCCTCATATTACAGGAGGAGTGATTGAAGAGGCGGTCCAACACAGGAATTCCATAAGAGGGCCTCACTTTGCAGTTGAATAACAATTATAATTTTTCAAATATAAGAATAATATTTTTTATTACGCACGATATGAAAAAATGTCTAAGAAAGAAAAATGTTGCATTTTGAACACCCTACAAGATTATCGCAACAACTTTTTGAATTTTGTTGAAAAACCGAATATTGAAATTTTGCCCGCACAAAAAATAATGAAAAATAAAAAATTCCACTTTGCTGGTCAAACTAGGCAAGATACGAGAAAAGTGAATAAACAAAAATTATGCACATAAAAAAGATTTACAAATTTGTTATTAATCACTTTTTTATAGGACACGTAGTTTTTGTTTTATTCTTAAAAAACAACTATAAAAAATATATATAATTTTTAGACAAACGACACAAGGTATGAAAAAAATGAATAGACAACAGTTGCTCTTTCAAAACAGAATGAAAACTCATCCAAATTTGTCTTCAATAATTTTTTTTATTGGGACACTGGGTCCTAAAAATCTAAGAAAATTGCTAGATATTATTTAAGGATTACGAAAGATGATCTTTTAGTTTTTGTAACCAAAATTACTTGTTTAAATATTTAAACAAAATCGGTGAAGTTAAGGTAACGAGCTCCTCTACGAGGGGCTCAAAAAATTTTTGGGGTGAATTTCACCCCGTGTGACTAATTAGGGTTAAAAATAACAAAATTAAATTTTTTGAAAAACGATACAAGGTACGAAAAAAAATGAAAACACAAAAGTTGTTTACCCAAATAGGATATACAAATTTGTTATTAATAATTTTTAGATAGGACGAGTAGATTTTCTTTTAATCGTAAAAAATAAGATTAAAAATAAAAAAATTAAATTTTTGGAAAAACGTGACAAGAGACGAAAAAAATGAAAAGACAAAAGCTGATCAACCAAAAAATATCTACAAATTTGCTATAAACTCTTGTTGTAAAAATATATTAAAAATAAAAAATTAACTTCTTGGAAAAAGGACACAAGCTACAATAACATTTTATTTAACAAAATTTTTCGCCTCAATTATATCTACAAATCTGCTTAGAACCACCTTACGCTAAGATGCGTATTTTTAGTTTAAATAGTAAAAAATGACATTGAAAATAAACAAATTAAATTATATGGAAAAATGTCACAAGTTGCAATAAAATGTTTAATAATGCATATTATGAATTGTAATAATATAAATTTATTGAAATTATATATTTTTCAGGGTAGCTGAGAATTAAAATTGGTGCAAAATAAGGGACAAATATTAAAGTAATCATGAAAAATAAAATGTGTACATTATTTTGCAATATCTGAATAAGCAGTACCAGACCGAGGTACCGAAGTAAATATAATATACATTTCATATAATAGTGTTGAACATAATGTTGAAAAGTTTACAGTTTGGACAAAATCGATTGGGAAGTACGAGATACGTGATGAGAATGTGTTCGTTAAAGCCGAAGGAGTTTTAACAAAAGAGAATTCACAATCACCAAATTACAGTTGTCGATGCTTTGACCTTCAATTTTAAAAGGCCTGTGAACAAATGTGGGGAAAATACAAAGACCGAGCGCACAGTGCGAGGTAAATACATTTTCGGGCGCGAAGCGCGAGAACCAACAGTCGCGCCCCCTAGGCACGCTCAAACTTGCGAGCGAAGCGAAACGCGCGCGATGATAATGTTACAAATTTGAATGTAGGATACGGAAAAACAGACAAATAAAAAATGACAATCTATTGTTGAGTTTCAACTAAAACTTTTTAGTGTTTTCATATTGCCTGCCCCCCCCCCTTCCCTTAAGTATAAGACACAAACCAAACATTGAAAATTGCAAAGTTATGCATTTGGAGACCTGAATGACGGAAAGTCAGACAAATAAAAATGGTAATTGAGAAATTATAAATTTGAAAACCTGCGATACGGAAGGCAGATAATTAGAATAAACTACGTATAGTTTTTTTATATTCTCTACTCCCCTTTCCCTTTTTGAGAACAAGACATAATAAAAGGCAAAGAATTATAAATTTTTCACTTGAGAGGCAGAAGGGCCGATATTTAAACATGGCAATTAAGAATTAACCTGAGATACGGAAGGCAGATAATTAAAACAGTCAATCTGTTTTTGAGTGTTTTTCTGTAACTATTTAATGTTTTTATAATCCTCCCTTTTGAGCATCAGACACAAAAAAGAGGCAAGAAATCACAGATTATAAATTTGTAAACCTGGCAGACCGAATGGCAATTAAGAAATTTTAATTCTGATGACCGGGTGATATGGAAGGAAAATATTCAGAAGAAAATTAAAATTATCGCTCTGTTCTTGAAATTATAAATTTGTGAGATGGAGAGTCAGACCTTTAAGAATGGCATCGGAAGGCTTCTACATTTGAAAACCTGAGATACGGTAGGCAGACATTTAATAATGGCAAAACTGTTCTTGAATTTTTTCCTAAACTTTTTTGTGCTTTTATTTTTTTATTTTTTTAAATAAATCTCCCCTCCCCCCTTTGAGCATAAGACACCATAAAACGTAAGGATTTCAAAGTTATGATATGCAAACCTGAGATACGAAAAAACAAAAACAAGTAAAAGTATAAAGTTATAAATCTGAATCGGAACCACGTAATAGTAAGAAAAACAAAACTATATAGTTAAACAATTTGCTGAAATTAAGATACTAAAAAAGCAGACACACAAAACAGCAATGCAATGGCAATGGTAATAATGGTAGAAAAAATGCTGGGGTTACCAACCTTGAGAAATTGCAGTTTTCCTATTTTTTTTAAACTTTAAATCTTTCGTGCAGTTCTTTTTAATATTCTTTGCACTTGTTTGTTTCGAGTTTTATTTGACTTTTTATGACACTACTTTTAAAAAATGTCTTTTTGTTTTTCTGAATTTTGTGAACTTTGCTTTATTTGGGTTTTTCATCTCACTGCGGACTACTCTGTGCGATTCAGAATGAAACTGAGTGAAAACTGGCTTTCCTAAAAACATATGTTCCCTCTTCTACATTCTTTGAAATATTTTTGTGCATTATTAGATATTTTTATTATAATAGTTTTTTATTTTTATTTGATAATTATTCCTTTTGTTTTTTATGTATTTACCAGGATTAAAAAAAAAAGTTTTACATAACTTATTAAAATTGTCATATATTTTTGTGGAGTCTTACATTTTTGTTTGGTTCAAAAAAATTTGTTTAGGGTTCTTGATGAAAAATGGGGGGGGGGGGGGGGTATTGGCCTATTTCGTTTTGTGCAGTAACGGAAGATAGAATTCTGACAGATTCCCTACGTCCGCCCGTTCATTAACGCTTTCCGTTGTTCAATAATATGAATCAATAATTCAAGAATAAGTAATTCAGGAGTGCACGTTAAGTTTTGATAAGGAATTTCAATTTGCTTAAGACGCTGACAGAAAGGTGATTGATATATTGAAGGCCAACTTTAGCACCTACAGAGGCAATTACATTATTATTATTAAGAATTTAACATTTCATAACTGAAATTGATTGTATCACGTCCAAAAAGTTTAAAATCCTAACGGGGCACTCATGAAAATAAGTAATTATAATGAAATTCATACGTGAAATATGGGAAGTAGATCCATCTGATCCACGCCCACGAGCATATATAAGCTGTCGTAACGCTGTCCTGCTTACCGTACGGGAAGGTTGCGAGAAAAATTATGAAGTTTATACTTTTGTAATATTTATAAAAAAATAACACATTCTTGTCATAAATAGTCGCCCAATCATAAAAGGCAACACCCTTAAGCAAGTAATACAAAGGTTTTTATCATTTTTTGCCCAACTACTAACATTTTCAATAGGGTCATACACTAATTTTTTATGTCTAAATATAAACTATTTAAACTAAAATCACTAATAATACAAGTATAATTGAAAAAAGCTGATTCATACCTAGATGTGACTTCACATGCTTTAAATATTTTCTAAACAAGCTGGAGGTTTATGACCGAACTGGCCTTACAGGAACAAAGCATGCTGATACTTTATCAAACTTACTCATGTATTTTCTTGGGCTTTGAAAGCATACGACGTTACACCACGTGTTCCACGTTATGAGGGGCCAACATGTTAGTTAAAAAAGCGACATTTCCGGCCGATAATTGGTCAATTTTTAATTAATTATTACAAATAATTGAATAAACAAGAATAGGTTTTAATTTCACATTTAAATTCTTCGGGAGTCAAAGTTTACAAAAAAATGGAAGTAAACTTAAAAAAAAATTCTTGATAACATTCATGCTTTATTTCTTTTGATGCCGAAGGAAGAGTAATGGTTGCAACATTTTTCTGAATGTAAAAATTGTTTAAAAAAGTGAAACACGAAGAAAAAAGTTACATTAACACATGTTTTAAATAGTTTCTTTCCTTGAAAATAAATTAACATAATTCAGTTTTTGAGTTTACTTATTCTCATTCTTACTTAATAAACGGGTTAAACAGACTACTATTAAATACAGATTATTTATTACTATATGGACCTCTATTATTCTTAAAAGATTATTTAATAAATGCGTTGGGTTTTCACAGCAAATTTTCAATTTATAATGTTTCAATTTCGAATCCACCTGAAAACTTCAGCGGAGCATGCTTGGAGTTCCAAAAGTATCGCCTGCTAAACTCTGATTTTTTACATTTGAATTATTTTTAAAGCAATTTCGCGATTTAATCTCTCTTCGTTAATCTGAATTCACGTCTATCTTCTTCAATCTCCTCTTCTCTATCTCATCCTATCCTTCATGTATCTACGTCAATCTTTTACTATCTCTTTGTCAATCTAAACTTCCGTCTATCTTTTTCAATTCCCTCTTTTCTATCTTATCCTATTCTTTATCTATCCACGTCAATATTTTTCTATCTCTCTGGCAATCTAAATTCCCGTCCACCTTTTTTAATCCACTCTATCTCATCGTATCATACATCTATCAACGTCTATCTTTTTCTATCTATTTTCCAATATAAATTCACGTCTATATTTTTCAATACCCTTTTCTCTATATCGTCCTATCCTTTCTGTATGTGCTTAAATATTTGTCTATCTCTGTAATTCTAAATTCTCGTATATGCTTTTCAATCTGCTCTTCTCTAACTCATCCTATACTACTTCTATCAAGGTCTATATTTTTCTATCCCTTCGTCAATGAAAATTTACGTTTAACCTTTTCAATCCTCTCTTATCTATCTCATCCTCACCTTTATCTATCCACGTTAACCTGAAGGTTTTGCCGCTAGGTTACTGGCGGTAAAAGTAACCCACAAGTGAAAAGTAGAGGCCCGGCAAACCTTTTTGCCAAGTTTGACACAGTTGTCAACTAAGGTATGGAAATACATTTAAAGTGTGTAGGTATATGGGCATTTCCACGGAAAGTGTCGTTTTCTCAAAAAAAAAGTTCCAAAACAAATCTTAAGGCACACATTTTAAACTTTTTTCCTACATTTTAAATACACATAGAAATTAATATTTTAGCATGGTCAATATTTTTCAGCATGTGCGCAGTTTGCACAAAATATTGAAATTAGTATGTCCATAAGCTTAATTGAATGAATAATATTTTAGAAATGGAAGATCAATTACGGTTGTTTCTTTTTTTTTAATTCTCAGGATGCTTTCCAGTAGTGTATAAATCACTGTCTTCTTCATTAAAATATATAACGAGTGTCTGCAAAGAAATAATGCGGACATTATTTGAAAAATTTGAAAATTTATTACTAAATTTTAAGTTATCATACTTTATCTTTTATTTAAATCAAGGTCGGTTGTTTTTCCAACACTAAAATTATATCCTGACCATTTAGAGTATTATAAATCGTAAATTAAACAGTTCGAAGAAAATATATCATCTTATTTATTATTCTTACAACGAAGTATTGGGAAATATCACAGGAAAGTTAATCTATATTGCTAATGATTCTTTTTCTGTTATGCTCAGCTTTCTTCAAAGCTTCTGCTTGATGTTTTGTGGCTTGGTTTTGCCTTTTTCGCAGTTACAACTCCTAATTTATATTATTTTTGTTCAACAATAATACAAGTTAATATCCAATAATATAATGATATTATTATCTGATAATATTTACAATAAATTACTTTGAAATGCGTCCGAAACTACGATCACATTAAACATATTGTAAAAAATATATAATTCTTTAGTGAAAAGCAGTATAAATAGAACAAATAATAGTTACAAGCGAATACATATCTTCGTTGTGATTTTAGAAACAAAATGCACCAGTCGCTTGAAGAAACACATACAATAGGGTGGCCCAAAAATACACATTTTGGAATTTTCGACCCGCGTCGACGCCAAATTGTTCTCTTGTAGAAACAAATAAATACATATTTTTTTATTTTGGAATGAAATGATTTTTAGTACTTTGTAAATCAAGTAAATTTGTAAATTTTGTAAATCAAACGGCGATACCACGCTGAAAACACCAGTTCTCGTAAGATGACTGAAGTTAAGCATTGTTGGGCGCAGTTAGTACTTGGATGGGTGACCGTTCAGGAATACTGCGTGCTGTTGGCCCGTCGTGGGTGTGGTGGGCCCACATTGGTAGCAAATATCCACCTAGAAACACTACCCGAATCGGGTAGTGAGGCAATGAACTTTCGAGTTCGAACTGCTAATCAATGTATGTATGTATGTATGTAAATCAAGTTTTGTGTCTTATGGAGTTTAACACGTAAAACGTATACTTTTTTTACTTCCTTGATTTTGTTCAAGAAATTACAAGTCAATTTATTTACCCTTTTATAAACTTGTTCTCTTCTCAGTAAAGATGCATTTTGTCAAATTTTAATACACCAACAGAGTTATAAAAAAATTTGAGACACCTTGAAAGTTGCATAAAATTACAATATTTGTAGATTCGTAGCGAGCCTTTGATATGATTTTTTAACTTGAAATTTTCAAGAAGCATTTATGAGGATATTGAGAACAGATTTGTGAAACAAAATGTTCATTATTGTTTAAATTATAGTTTTGAGGCGATTACGAAAATGAGTGAAAATGAAAAATTTCAGTCCAACAGCAGCTTTTCTCCGATCCTGAACAATTTATGGCAGCTAAGTTGAACTCAGAGTGGCTTATTGTTAAAGGCTTAGGACTTCCAGATGCAGGCTCGACCATAAAGCTCCCTGCTACAGGCCCAAACCTGTAACCCAGCACATTTCCCCAATTTTTTTCGCACTTTCTGGGGAACCAACTAATTTTTTTACAATACTCGCACCATAGGGGGATACTTGACTTCAATGAGTTGAATAACAGAGTAATAACACTAAAACTGCCGTCTGGGTTAAATCTCAGGGCTCGCTTCAGGTTCTCTTGAAACTTTTCTGTTTTAATTCGTACGTTGGGAGAAAACTTCAAAATACTTTACAAAGTACTAAAAATCATTTTATTTCAAAATAAAAAAATATGTATTTATTTGTTTTTACGAGAGAACAATTTGGCGTCGACGCGGGTCGAAAATTCCAAAATGTATATTTTTGGGCCACCCTAACATACAAGTATATGTTTTCTTATATAAACACAAATTATATGGATAATTTGATTTAACACTGAAATCTTTAATTCAATAATTTGTTACAACTTCTTTTTTTCTTGTACACAAACTAGTTTTAACAACTATAGACAATATCTCCCCTGGTGGTGAGAAGAAAAATTGCACTCAAGGCGGGAAATTTCAAACCCAGAGGAATACATACTTACTCTCTAAGTTCTATTAAATAAAAAACATTATGTGACATGATAATATAAAATTTTTTATTATATTACATTATATTATAGATACTGATATTAAAATTCGCTGTATAAATACAATATAATATATTATAAAATAATATCACTGTTTCTCTCTCTGATTTTACTTAAATAAAATTGAATGGAAATTATATTGGGATGTATCACGAAAAATGTACTTTCAATAAAGTAAGCAAAGGAAATTGTGTTTAACGTTTAATTCAATTTTGGTATTAAAAATTGTTCAAAAATTGTTTTAAATCTATTTTTTCATCATCAAACTATTATTTTGAGGGCATTTGACATAAATACCTACATTACCGACCTCACTTTTTCAATTTTCCGAATTTTTTTATTAACCTAAGAACTTTTTTTGTAAATAAAATATCGGGCTTAAACTTTGGAAAATATATGAGAAGACAATAAACTACGTTCATGTACTTTCTCTCTTTTTAGGGGGGTTTCTGTAATGACTGTAAGCTTTGGTTCCTATTTCAGGGAGCCTGTCTGTACAGTTTTATGCAATATAACTTGTATTTTAAGTGTTGGTTTGCGTATAATATCACGGTGACAGAAAAATGACACCTTCCGTCGAAACGCCCATATAAGCATGGACGTCACGTTACCTTCCTGGTACGCGGTCAACGTCAAATTATTTTTTTAAATAAATAAATGGATAGTAAATGGAAGATAGTAATGGAAGTAAATGGATAGAGTCTCTATCCGTTTGAATCATTGTCTAGCTCTAAGATCCTTTTCTATCTTTCTTTCAATCTACAATCACCTCTATAATTTTGAATCCCAATCTTCCTATCCATGTATATCCGCCACTTATCAACATGTATTCTTTTCTTTCCACTCCCTATCCGAGTGTTTCTATCCCAATAAATCCTTCGCTTATCCACGGCTATCTTTTTCTATCCGTTAGGCAATCAAAAATCTTGTCTATCTTTTTAATCCCCTATCTTCTTGAATCCCAGTCTTTCTATCTCAATGAATCCTCTGCTTATCCATCTCTATCCTTTTCTATCCATTAGGCAATCCGCAATTTCGTCTATCTCTTTTAATCCCTATTTTCCAATCTAATTGAATCTTTTTCTATCTTTTCTGAAATATAAGATAGCCCAATCCTTCTGAATACTAGTCGTTCTATGTAAACGAATCATCCGCCTATTCACCTCTATCCTTTTCCATCCATTAGGCATTCCCAAATTTTGTCTATCTGTTTCAATCCCTGTCTTCCTACCCAAGTGAATCCATCTCTATCTTGTATGAAATATAAGATAGCCCTATCTTCTTGAATCCCAGCCTTTATATCTAAATGAATCCTCCGCTTATCCACCTCTATCCTTTTCTATCCATTAGGCATTCTATCAAATGGATAGAATTTAGAGATAAAGTAGGTATAGAAAGGAGAAAGATTTAGAACTATTTGACGGAATAACATGAATAGAAAAGGATAAGTCTTTATGATTATGGCGGATAAAAAAATAGGCTCTTGTGAACAACAGGGATAGAAAAAGATAGGCATTTGTGAACAGCATAGATAGAAAACATAGGCCCGTGTGACAACAAGGGATAGAGTCAGTCATAGAGAAATATAGGCAGTTGAGAACACCAAGGATATGCTCAGGGATAGAAAAAGATAGACAGTTGTGACTGCAAGGGATAGAGTGAGGGATACAAAGAGATAGGTCTAAGTAGACATGACGGGTAGGGCGTGGAAAGAAAAGGATTGAATATTTCTATCTTTTTCTATCCACACGTTTCTATCTTTTTTAATCTTTTTACTTCCAGCAGGGCTGTTAAAATTATACTTTCACCACTTGGAACCTTTTCGCCATCTTCGCTGTTAGTGCTTTTCACTTTACGATTACCTGTAATTTTACAATTTGATTCACCCCTGATGTTTTGATAATAGACAGTGAGATTAGTACATAAACGCAAAGGGAAGGGAGTACTTACATTTGCTCGTTCAATAGTGTGTGTGCCGTTCCACTTGCAATAAGCAATCTTATTTTCTTTTAACCAAAGAACTCTTTTATTGTGTTATCCTTTCTCGGCTTTCCGCATCCCAAGCTTTTGCAGCATAGAAATACACTGCGCTGGCGAAAGTTTTGGATAGGAATTCATTCCTAACCAATCGGAAGTCATCCGAATCATTCCAGAATCTGTATCCGAACCAATCAGAAAAAAGTTCTACATTTCGTTCGATTGAAATCGGTTAAAAATTAATCCGACTCAATTCGATTCAATCCAAACTTCCAATCCGAATCAATCCGAGCCAAATTTTCAATCCGAATGAATCCGAACGGATATTTTTTTAACAGATTTGGATCGAACGAAATGTAGAACTTCTTTCGGATTGGTTCAGATTAATTCGGGTTGATTCGGATACAGATTCCGGAATAATGATGAATGACTCGGAATGAATTCCTATCCGATAATTTCGTCGGGAGAATTTTTTTTTTCAAAAAATTTAATTTTTGAATTTTGCTTGTAAAAGATGAAATTAAGGTTGTATCTATAATTCTTTTCGGAAAAGAGATGAATTGTGTCTGGGCTTTAAAATTAAACCCTTCCTATAGATAGCTCTTTTTGTTGCATTTTTCTAAGGAATGAAGGATGACACTTTAATTTCCTTTAATATAGGTTTTTTAAAATTAGATTTCTTTATTATGTTTAATTATAAATTATTACAAGACAACAAAATATTAAACTAAGCTTGAGTGTGTTGATTGTTTTTTGTTTTATTTTTTACTGTTAAATATTGTTAAATATTTGAAGAATCAGTGGATGTTCTATTAATACTAATGAAGGCAATTAAACACACACACAACTAAAAAAATCAAATTAAAAATCACGCAGCAGTAACAAATAGAAAATAGTGATTACTAGAAGAAAAAGAGATTCTAACGAAATAAGCGTTTCCAAAAAGTGTGTAGTTTTCTTCATTACCCGGTAAGGAGGAGTTGATTAGAATGCATAGAATGGCATTCAAAGAACCGGATATTTCAATGCTTTCAAATGCGTACCGATTGCATTTTTGTCCGAACTGCCATTGAATGCACTTTATTGTATAAAACACGTCTCATTTCAATCATTTTGAATGCACACTAATTTGATAGCATTAAACTGACGTCATGGTAATGCTATTAAGCCATACAATGCTTTTCACGGAACAAAGTATTGATTAGGATCAATGCCATTTAATGCTGCTCGAAGTTCTGACGCAGTGTCAATTCACATCAATTCTAAACATAGTTCTCATAAACACCATAGGAGGGGTGCTCCAGCTGACAACAGTTAGTGTTCATGGCGGAGCAGAACGCAGCCTGTCTAGAGTCATGACGCCAAGATTCTTAAAGTGTTTGGAAGAAAGTTCTATTACAAAAATTGTTTACATTAGTGAATCTGTATTGTGCTTCTGAGACGTCTTTTTGTGTTATACAAGTTTTGTTTTTCGCATTTATTGTAGCAGCTGGGACAAACCAAAGATTATTTTGCAGTTAATTTTTTATAAGGCCGTAATTGACAAATTGTTTGAATTAAGAGCAATTTTAAGAGAGATAAAACTTTTTATTTGTGTGTGATTCAAGCAACGCGAATAAAAAGATCAGATTCGGTAAATGTACGATTCTGTTGATAACAATTGTTATTAACAAAAGAAGGATGTTTTCAGAGTGGTAACAGAGAGAAAGATTATGAGGAAGGTACCAGATAAATAACTAAAAAAATCGAATATCTTAACTGTAAAATTGCAGCTGGGACAGACCAAAGATTATTTTGCAATTAATTGTTTATAAGGCTAACATTGTTTATAAGGCATGCTAGTTAACAAATGATTTGAATTGAAAGAAAATCTATAAGAGACAAAGTTTTTGTTTTATATCTAATTTTAAAAACGAAAGCTATATCAAATATACGTATTTGTTTAGAAAAATGGTTATTAACAAAAAAAAAGATTGGCATCGACCTTGTACAATGTACATAAAGTCTTTTATCAAGAAGTTCAAAAATTGCACATGTTGTAAAAAAAGGATCATTTTTAACACTTATATATTAACCAAAGTTTTAGCTCCGTCGGAAAATTTTCTTTTTCCTCGTGGAGCAAGTATCCTGAAAAATGATTTACATTTTTTTGAAAATTTTCGGTCCAATAGTTGCTGAGATATGCAGCCGCAAATATGTCAATTTTAGCGCAAATTCAATTGTTTATAACGCTCTAACTTGAAAACAGTTCAAATAATTGAACAAAATTTTATCTTAAAAAATAATGTAATTCTTTTAAAAAATTGTTTAAAAAATTGTTGCACTGGATTTCGAAAAAGTAACCTTGATATTCATAATCAGGGGACTTTTGTGGACTTTTCAAGCCAAAGTTACTGCGCCGCACTTTTAGTGCATACAGAAGTGTACTGGCTACCGGATTAAAAATTGGTTAATCATCCACATGCTCGCGATTCTTCAACGGATGAAAGAATAATTGAGAATGAAGTCAGGAATGAAGACAGATTATTGGCTATGTAGATGGATCTAGGTCTAATGAAGAGGAAGTATGAGAAGAGGAGGCTCCATGATTTGTATCTGCATGGTAGCAAACTGCACCCTCCTTACATTAAAATTCAAATGGCCAAAAATGATTGTTATCCGGAACATATCGAAGTATAGGAAACAGGAGTAAGTGTCAATTTAATTTCTCTGTTGGCACATGCGACTAAAAGGATACTCATGGATTTTGACGAGGACATTAAAAAATCGTTCCAAGTCTTACCTCTCTTTCTTTTCATTCTCCTTGGCTATGATATTCTGGCCAGCTATTGCTGAAAATTCGAAAACGAACATGGTTCGCTTCTCGAAGTCAAGGAGAACTATGTCAGGCCTTGAGTGCGCAACAGAAACAATTGCCGAGAATGTGAAGTTCCAGTATATGCGGCACTTCGCATTTTCGACAACTGACTTTATTTCCCTAGGAGGGTTTAGCGGAGCGTTATTAAGGCTAATGCCGTAAGAGTGACGGAAATGGTTATGAAGCACTCTCAAGTGCCGCATTGTGCCTTTGGATGTAGGTCGTTCCCGCATGAGTTGGACAACTAGATAGTATGTGCCCTAGATGCTCGGGGTGTGCATGACACGCTCTGCAGCTGTCATCGGGAATGGCTTGGTTTAAACGTGGTGATGGTATGCTAGAGTGGAAATGACCCCGTCTTGACATGCCAAAATGAAACCCTCCGTGCCCGACTTCAATCCAGGTGATTTAAAGAAAGCAAACGTTAGCTCAAACAACATTGACTGATCCTCCACATTTCTGTAGAAGATGCCGTGCATCCTCTTGTCGAGGAGCTGTTCGCGGAAATTTTTCTCCTGTGCTTTCTTAACCCGGGCCTTCAGGAGTGAGTACTCAAGATGGATAAGATTTGATGCATTTTGCTCACCCCTGATATTGAAGTCAAGGCCGAGTGTTTCAGCAGCCTCCTCCGCTGCTTTGTACAGAAACGCTCCTTTGCCCACTTCTTCGTGCTTCCTGACTATTTTAAGAAGAGGGTCTCGTCCATTTGCGACTATATGTGCTGTACCCAGAATAATCATGTTGTGAAGACATTCAAGATTCAGTATACGGCGACCACCTTGACGGCGTGAAATGTAGAGTCGCGGAACAGAGGACTTAAGGTGCATACTTTTGTTCATGTGAAGAACCTTTCGTGACCCGATATCAAGGGATCTGAGCTCGTCCTTCGTCCATGGAACCACACCAAATGAATAGAGTACTACTGGGACAACAAGCATGTTCGTTGCAGTTACTTTGTTCCTCGCCGACAGTTCGGAAGACTAAATCTGCCGGATGAGACATTTGTATCTGCTTCGGAGTATATCCTTTATAGATGTCACGTCCTGAATGCGGCTCTGTGGCACGCCCAGGTATGTATAGGTCGTTCCAGTGTCAAGATGTCTAATAACACTTATATCCACAATCTCAGGGGATCATATCACAAGTCTTCGGGGATCATATTAAATTTTCCTCACATCAAATAAACCTGGGCATATTTTTCTAAGCCAAATTCCATTCCAATCTTTTGAGTGTATTCTTCGACAATCCCTAAAGCTAGGTGTAGTTTCTTTTTATTTTTAGCATCCATCTTAAGATCATCCATGTAAAATACATGACTGACCTTATGCTTTCGATTTCCAGGTTTGCCGCAGAAGTACTTTTCGGAATGGCGAAGTGCGAGAGATAGTGGCAATAATGTGAGGCAAAAGAGGAGTGGGATCATGATGTCGCCCTGAAACACACCTCTCTGAAAGGTGACGGTGTTATTTGTCACATGATGTTTTCCAGATGAGATAGTAAATCTGGTTTTCCAAAGCAGCATCAATCTCGCTATGCACCTCATGATGTGCGGATGAACCTTTAAGCTTTCCAACAGACAGATGATAAGTCTATGGGCGGTTGAATCGAAAGCTTTCCGTTAATCAAACCAGGCCATCAATAGGAAGCACTGGTAGGATGCTGGGTCTTTGCAGACACATCTATCGATGAGCAGGTTCTCCCGACATCCTGCTACGCCTTTCTTTGAACCGCGTTTTTCGTACATTTTTTGCCACACAGGTCCGATTGTCCGAACAATTCTATCATTTAGGATAGCTGTGAAGATCTTATATAGTGCAGCGTTTCCCAAACTACTACCGCGGGTAGATACCCTACCGCCCGGTAGGGGGATGCCACCCCGGGCCCGGTAGCTCGGCAGGCTCCCCCCTGCGAGCAAACGGCTGCTTTCGTATACCTGCCGCGAACAACCCTTTCATTGTTATGAGACAATGACCAGTTACAATAACTGAAATTATAAAGACATGGCTCAATTAAATTTTAATTAGCTGAATGAAATCCGTGACATAATTCTAAAAATATGAAAAAAAAATTCTTGAAAATCGGTTGATATCTGCACTAATGAAGCAAACATTTACAAATCTTGTGAATATATAAATGGGACCTCTCAGTGTAACAAAAGTGCGATAACTCTTGAAGTTATTATCCGATTTTCCTCTATCTTTTTTTAACGTCTTTGCCATAATCTAAAAAATCTAACGCATCCTAATAAAGTTCAATTTATTACTATTTTACCAAATTTTCATTTTCCTCAACCGGCTCTAATTCTCTAACAATGGGAAGGTCGCGCTAAGCAAGCATCCGGGTCAGAGTGACAGGCGTCCAGTGTCTCTCTTGGGTTCGAGTATTGTGAAAAAATTTGAGGGTGGCGACCCTACCGCTCCCCAGAAAGTGCGAAAAAAGTTTGGGAAACGCTGATATAGTGTGTTCATACAAGTGATTGGCCTGTAATCCTTTGGGTCACATAAGTTGCCCGACTTTAGATATGAGGTGAAAATGCGGGTCAGATTCTGGTGGATTGAAGGAAACTTCTTGCACCAGATGGTCTTGATACCATCTGGCCCCGGAGCCGAATGGTTCTTCATGCCTCTTAATACTTTTTTCACCTCCTCGGTAGTGAAAGGTGGGCATTCTTTCTCAGATGTTATGAGATAATTGCACAGCTCCTTGAAGCTATTCATGTATATAACTACATAAGCCAGGATTTTTTTCGGGGGGGGGGGGCCCGGACCTGAGGGAAGAAGGGCTTAAGGGTATCCGAAAAATTAAATTACTTAATAATTAAGTTAAAAAACAGAATTGTTCAAACAATTTATTATTGTTTATAACTATCTTCTCCTATAGTAATGCTAGATAGTTGTGGTTTTTTCTGAAATTTTTCACTTTTTGTCAATTTTTCACTTATAGTGAGGTAAAAATTAATGAAATTTTACAAACATTATTGTTTAATGGATTTATCATTGTTTATAACCATCTTCTCCTATATTAACGCTACATAGTTGCGATTTTTTCTAAAAATTTTAACTCCTTGTCCACTTTTTACTTAGTGAGATAATAAATTAATGCAACTTAAGAAACACAGTAATTGTTTCAATACTTATTATGGTCTATAACTCTCTTCTCAGAATTTTTCAGCTTTTCTTCAACTTTTCAGTTACAGTCAAACCTCGTTTATCTGGACACCCTCGAAATGTAAACACCTCGTTTATCGGGATTCGGAGGGGTCTCCCACTATGTACTACCCCCAGCCTCAAAACGGGTTGCCATGACACCTTGCTGTATTGTTATTTACGGGTTATGTCAGGTTATGTACAATGCAAGAAGTGCATGTGTACATAGGTTGTAAAGTATTTACGAATTTATTTGGTTTTTCATGATGGATAATGAATATAGAGATACAAACGAAGGTATGTAAAAAAATTGATATAATGAAACTCCTGAAATGAAACATCTAGGAAGTAGGCAATTTTGTTGCAAAGGAATCGCAATTTTAGATTTACAAAGTCTTATCTTCAATATTTTCTTTTTCATACTTTCGAATTTTGTCGTATTTATTTTTAGTTTTCATTCTCTCAATTTAATGTAAACTGTGCTGATTTTTAGCATTATTTTAACTTCGAAGTTTAATATTACAGATTTTATTTTATTTTTTTCATTCTTTTACCGTAATTCTTTTTCAACACATCTTTGTCAAATTTATATGCATGTGAATATTTAATTTTTTAGAATTTTAATGTCCTAATAGGTCACGAGATATGACCTTGGAAAGTGCACTCTTCCTGCATAGAGGCACCTGAGCGTACCGTAAAGTAGAAGTACGCTCATATTTCGAAGTTTTTGTCCCAAGTAAGTATATACATTTCATTTGTCATGTATAAAAGGTATTTTGCTATTGATAAATAAATAATTGTTTATAACAAAATCTTGCTATCGCCACTTTTGATTACATTTTTGCATCTTTTTAGTACCTTCGTGGCAAAAAAGTGATTCTAATTGATTGAAAATGTGTGATATGTTTTTTTATCAATGAACAAATATTTTTTATTAATAATTGTTTATAACAAAATCTTGCCATAGCCACTTTTGAGTACTTTTTGAGTACTTTCCTAACAAAAAAGTAATTATATTTGATTTAAAATGTGATATATATTTTTTATCAATAAACAAATAGTTTTTCAATAATTTTTTGTAACAATATCTTATAATGAATACTTTTTCTGCTTTTAATTCTGTACTTAACTTCAAGACACATGTAATTCGCAGTGATTTCTATACACTGAGCGAAGAATGCCCGTGTAGTTCGGGTTTACACCTCAATAGTTCGGGTGGTTTCTCTTTTTTTTTTGTTTCACACGAAGGTTTGGTGCGCTTGCACTACTGAGACGTGCGATCACCCGAACCATTCGGGTGCTCAACCGAAACAGCAGCAACCGAAGTGGTGGGGGGCCCACCCCAATATTTGGGGAGCTTGCATGAATGATTCGGGTAGTGGCACGAATGATTAAGGTCGTTAGACAACTGGAATCAATTAAAAATCTCACACGTTGATGATTACAGTTCAACCCTGTCCTAAATCACTACATGTACATTATCGAGTTTTCGATTATGTGATTTACCTAATCTTAGAATGCTCCGTTAGTATAAATATGAGTGGTGAACAATAAATTCGACATAACCTATAAAGAGTGGCATTCGGGAAGAACCTGATGTTCATCAGCTGCGGCCATTAGCGAACATGCGCAAACGTCGAACGCGCAACATCCAACGCGGTTGACGACTCGAATCTCCTGAATCATTCGTGCAAGCTCCCCAAGTATTGGGGCGGGCCCCCCACCACTTCGGTTGCTGCTGTTTCGGTTGAGCACCCGAATGGTTCGGGTGATCGCACGTCTCAGTAGTGCAAGCGCACCAAACCTTCGTGTGAAACCAAAAAAAAAGAGAAACCACCCGAACTATTGGGGTGTAAACCAGAACTACACGGGAATTCTTCGCTCAGTGTACATTGTACGTAATATGCTGTGATCATTTTTTCGAATTAAGAACAAGTAAGTAATTGATTAATTCAAAGTAATTACATATCAAATATAATTCATTATTTTCGAAAATTAATAAAAAAAGAAGTAATTATATAAATTCGTCGTGTGTACTTTGAACTAATCAATTACTTACTTGTTCTTAATTCGAAAAAATGATCACAGCATATTACGTACAATGTATAGAAATCACTGCGAATTACATGTATCTTGAAGTTAAGTACAGAATTAAAAGCAGAAAAAGTATTCATTATAAGATATTGTTACAAAAAATTATTGAAAAACTATTTTTTTATTGATAAAAAATATATATCACATTTTAAATCAAAAATAATTACTTTTTTGTTAGGAAAGTACTCAAAAAGTACTCAAAAGTGGCTATGGCAAGATTTTGTTATAAACAATTATTAATAAAAAATATTTGTTCATTGATAAAAAAACATATCACACATTTTCAATCAATTAGAATCACTTTTTTGCCACTAAAGTACTAAAAAAATGCAAAAATGTAATCAAAAGTGGCGATAGCAAGATTTTGTTATAAACAATTATTTATTTATCAATCGCAAAATACCTTTTATACATGACAAATGAAATGTATATACTTACTTGGGACAAAAACTTCGAAATATAAGCGTACTTCTACTTTACGGTACGCTTAGGTGCCTCTAGGCAGGAAGAGTGCACTTTCCAAGGTCATATCTCGTGACCTATTAGGGCTAGGACAGTTTTTTTTCAAATTACGCCAAATTGACTCCACTTTCATTTGTTTTATATAAACTTTGTCGTAGGATGCACGGGAAACGAGGTATTTCGAAAAAACAGAACTTTCGCGTTTTTAGTCAAAAATTAAAAAAAAAATGAAATTTTTGAAACCTTGCAATTCCCAAAATAATAGGTCTAAAAGACTTTTTTTTAGATCTGCGCAGAATTTTATAGACTCTATTTCATCCTCTGGCATAGTCAATGTAAACTAAACCTGACTTGATTTATTTTGGAAAAACTGTACTCCACTTTTTTGCCCGTAAAAACAGGCAAAAATGGCCAACTTTGAGGGGTCATAACTTATGACCTATTATAGGTAGGACATTGTTCTTTTTTTGAAATCACAGCAAATTGAGTCTACTTTCACTCACCTGTGGAACACTTTTCTGTGTAGTAATTAGGTGCAAAGGTACACAGTTTTTTTTGAAAACTAGTGATTTTTCGTTGAAAATCCAAAAAAGTTGGGTTTTTTCAATATATCCTAACTCGAAACCTATAGAAGATTGCGGATTTTTTTTAACAAATTTTCTTATAATTTTGTCCTCTTTCTTTTTTCTGTTGGACATTTTGCTCTAAAATGAAATGGGAATTATCAGTCCACGCAAAACTAAATTTTGGAACTGTTTTCGAAAAAAAACCCGGTTTGGCAACTATGAGTTATTACGGAATTTCACTCATTTTTCCGACGTAATGCCTGGACTATTATGCATAAGGAGCGGTGGTTGGAAGGAAAATAATATGTCCCGATAAACGAGGTTGCAAGATCCCGATAAGTGAAGATCACGATAAATGAGTGTCCCGATAAACGAATTGTGACTGTAGGACCAAATGTGGGCGTCGGCATGAAAAGGCCGCTCATGACGGGTATGGAGTTACATACAGAATCATATAGCCGGATAAGTTCCCGGCATTTTAAGCCCAAGACGAACTCTTTAGTTTGAAAAACGTGTCCCCGGGGCATTTTTAAATTTGGCGAGAGCCATAAGCGCACATGTTACACTTTTTCTTTGAAAATGAAAGATACTCATTTCTGCTTGCTTTCAAGACATAAATATAGTCTCAAAAGATTCAGTATAGGTCTTAATATTATTCCCCACTTAAATCCGAAAAAATAATTTTTACCCTGACTTAGAAAAATCTATATTTAATATGATTCATATAGAATATTTGAAGAATATTTCAAATATCTTTTTTATTTTAGACAAATATATTAACAAAAGAAAAGATTGTTTAAGAAATGATTTTCTCTATTGTTCATTTATTATATTTTCGTAACTAAAAAGACAAAGCAAAGTAAAAATTATATTAAGTTGATTATAATCAACTGTTTGAGCAGGGGGGTGACACGATTTTCGCTTTTGCATTAGAGGCGCGTGTCAGTTTTGTGAAGAGCGGCGAGTTGTGAAACATTGGCGCCACCTCTGCGACGCCCTGTCTACCCGTTGTCTGTTATTATTTTGCATATAAAAACTCGTGACATGTCATAACTTTATCGTTATTTTATTCATTTACGGATAAATGTGTTATGAAAATGGGGGGCATCGATGTATAGCACCGAACTGTCGATCAGGGTAAGAATCAAAAAGGATTTTTTAGCTCCGGAGGAAAAGGTTATAACGGTAAGTATTACGATTTGTTTACACCGACGTCCTTTAACCTAAAATAATCAAATGGCTCTGGCGGTTTCGTGACTGCATTGATTTTTAAATTTTGATATATTCTACTTGTTGCCCAACTTTTAGATTATTATGATAGTGTGTAAAATTATAGCTGGAATAGTTTTTTTTTATTTTAAAAATATTTTAGGACCCATACTATCTTTAAGAAAAATGTAAAATTAACAATAATGACAGTTTTGAATTATCGCTGATTTTCTACATTTATGTACAATTACATTAATTTATTAATAAATTAAAGTATTAAAGTAAATTCTAATTCTGCATAAGAATTGCAATACTTTTATCGTAGTATATTTTTAAATAATTAAATAATTATATTTCTTTAAATAAATTGACCTGGCATTTATTCCTCTTATATCTTTACTCCATATTTAATTTATATCTCCATCTTTTAATTCAATTTTTAAATAAATAAATGACCAAATGTACAGTAAAGTTAATAGCTTTGATACTGATAATCTTTTCAGCCGTTTCACGATCAATACAATATACTGAATATTAAAAATTATCATTTTTATTATTTCTTGTATATTTTTATTATAATGAAATAATACATTAGGATCATTCAAGTCATTAAAAATAGAAAAACTATTGTTTATATTATCATTTCAGAACATTTAGTTTATTGGTTTTAAACGTTAAAGACGTAATCTTGATATGTTACCATTTTACTCTACTTGAAAATTAAAAACCGACATTTCCAGTGTAGGTTAGGTCTATTTTTTAATCCTAGGTATTTTTTAATTCTAGAAACAGTTAATCCTTGCTTAATTCAAGCTCAAAGTTTTTAAATTTTCCTAAAACGTCAAAAATATTACAATAACAGCGAAAAATACTGAATCTCCCATGATTCTAATCAGCTCTAATTCAAATGTAGGGCGTGGCGCTAGTGGCGCCAGTGTTTCATTTTCTGCCGTCCTTCACAAAACTGACACAGCGCATTTGTATGGCGAGTCACCCCCCTGGTTTGAGCAATCATGTTTGTTAACTTGCATTAGTTATTACCTCACAAAGTGAAAAGTTGGCAAAAACTGGAAAATTTCAGAAAAAGCCGCAACTAGATAGCATTGCTGTAGGAGAAGATAATTATAAACAATATTAATTTGTTTAAACAATTATATTCGTCAAATTTCACTAATTATTAAGTTACTATAAGCGAAAAGTAAAAAGAAATTTGAATATTTTAGAAAAAACCGCAAATTTCTGGTATTATTCAAAGAGAATATTATTAACAATAATAAATTGCTTAAACAATTATGTTTGTTAACAATTTTACAAAAAACTGCAACTGTCTAGGATTATTCTGAGGAATATTATTATAAATAATAATAAATTGTTTAAAAAATTATTTCTGTTAAATTTAATTGATTATTGCCTCGCTATAATTGAAAAGTTGAAAATACGTTGAAAAATTCGGAAACATCGCGACTTTTGAACTTTTAATTATCAGTATAAAGTAGTATTTTATGCATTAGAAGCAATTTGTGTTTTAATAACCGCAAAAAAATTATAATTAGCGCCAAAAATTTTGCGAAACCCAATTTGTTTGATTTAATGGGTTGCCATTTCGCGCATTACCGACAGTACCGACTTTACAAATGCGTGTACGATTTCTGTAACGAACAGGCGCACTTTTTGTTACAAATATCTAGATTAACTGACAGGAGCACCTGTAGTTCCCATTTATCACCATTCCGACTTTACCGACATTTAGGAAAATTCCGTTCAAAAGTACAAAAAGGGGAATAAATTCGCACCCAACAGGCGCACCTGTCGATGCCAATTTAGCCGCACTGAACAAATTTCAGTACAGCAGACGCGCTACCTATAGTACGGCAGTTGTGCGTATGGCTTGGAACGACTGTTATACCGATTTTGGCACAGCAGACGCGCCAACAACACTTGACCTACGCAGTTAGTATAGCGCTTGCGCGACAGTAGCACGTCTGCTGTCCCAAAACGGCGCACCAGCTGTGCCAAATGAAAGGACAAGATTCGTCCTAGCGTTTAGCACTGCTCCCGTGCTAGTAGGTCGGTCTGCTACGCCGAAATGTTTTCCGTGCGATATAAATGCTAATCTATAGGCGCACCTATGATTACCATTTGCTATAGACTTACCGATACATTGCCGACATACCGACCGTACCGTATTATTCCCGACCTCAACCTCTCTTTCCACAATTACCGTTCCGACCGTGGAGGGTAAGATTTAGGGCGTGGATAATAGTTAAACCGTTTCTTTTCGATTAATTATCTGTAACTCTTACAACATTCTCTCTTTATCTGTAATTTCAGGAACCGGAATAAAAATAAAAGGGAACCCGATTCCTTCGGTCTCGTTGGGTTTTTCTCAATTTCATCAGACATCAAATTCAAATTGCTAGAGTCATATTCGTCACAAACACACGTAATATTGTTACCGCGATACACTCGACCCCTACACTTAACGCTGTGATTAACACACAAAAACACACACGCGCGAACCCACAAACTTTTAATACTTTTTGTTAATTAAAAGATCTGTTTCAATTGTCTCGAAATACCTAACCCTGGCTAGACTAAAGAAAATGGAAAAAAATGGACACTGATCTGACTTCTGATACGGGGTAAAATTTCCCAAGTGTACCCGCCTAAAATTTTGTTGTCGCCTATCTCATTCAAACTCCGCCAGATTGTAGTGCTAGTGGACCTCTTTAAATTCTGTGAAGGGGGCGCACCTAGTAGAACGGGTTGTCAAGATACAGGGGCCCGAATTTTCGAAGATTCACCCCGACTGCTAACTTTCAATTGTACACAACTCCTGATACAGTTATCCAATTTTACTTTTTTATGAGTGTTTTGAAAAGGTATTTTAACAAGGTTTAGAATAGAGATAATCATTAAACGATAAACAAATTATTTCACCTTGATTTTTCATTTTAAAAAACATTTTTGAGATTTTCTCCCAATGCGCTATTTTTGATATTTTTTTAATTACGCTAGAAAAAAAAGCTTGATTTTTTCTCTTGAAAATCATCCCAAAACGAAAATGGGAGGTAAAGTATTGGTTGAGTTATAGAAGGTCATAAGAGCGCGGGTGCCCCGCGCCAACTAGCCACGGCGCTACTAGGCGTGCTGTAGTGACTCAGTGGTTCTAATAATTGATAAAAATGATGTTTCTGCTTACATGTAAGAAAATTCCATTTTATTCTGACTTTTATGTAGCTGGAGAACAATTAAGATATTTTCTTAATTAAATTTTCAAAATGGTTCCATTGTAGGAAAACGATAGTTAATAATAAAATCATAAACGATTTTGGTGGATGGTTCTGCTCATCTGTTATATGTCGAGATTGTTTTTGATAAGTCCTCTTGCTTCTCACGTTTTGGTGAGTTTTTTTAGTGTTAATCTCTTTGCCTTTAACAATTTGGGGTGCTTTTTGATGTGAGTCTCCTTGCCTCTCACGTTTGGGGGTGCTTTTTGGTGTGAGTCCCCTTGCCTCTCACAGTGTTCCTTAGAAAATGATTTTTTATTCAATTCAACGTTCACTTTGGTCTTCTCTTCGCGATCGCTTTGCGATCTTTCTCTTCGGAAAAATGTCATACTGTGGAGATGACGAATATTTTTTCAAAATTAGATTCGATTCTGAAGAGGGTACAGAGGAATGGTATTTTTATGTGCCCAGCATATTCTTTGCAGAATCGAATCGAGTTTTAAGGTTTTCAGCAGTGGCGGCATGATTTTCTTTGGAGATGAAAAATATTACCGTTTCAGGCAAGTTTTTTTTAGCCCATTGATATAGAGCAGGGCTCTCCAGAAGGCAGTCATTGACTGCGAAGACTGCCAGTGGCAGTCTAGAGACTAGGTCAAACAGGCCCCAATAAATTTTCGTCGAACTTGTCCTTCGACTCGTCGCTCATCCTTCACGGGAAATTACAGTTTGAAATGAAAAAATGAAATGTTTTGTAAATTCAAGTTACCCTTTCCAGGATTCCTGTAAAGCGAAGAAAAAAATGACAGAAAAACTTGGTGGCAGTCATACACTTGTCGTGGCAGTCAGCACCTGCTGAAAGTGCAGATCCCTGATATAGAGCATCAGCACTTAAAATCTGATTCTGAGACTATCAAAAAGTCAGAATAAAATGGAATTTTTGTCACGCGTAAGCAGAAACATAATTTTTATTAATTATTAGAACCACTGAGTCACTACAGCACGCCTAGTAGCGCCGTGGCTAGTTGGCGCGGGGCACCCGCGCTCTTATGACCTTCTATAACTGAACCAATACTTTTCATCACATTTTCGTTTTGGAATGTTTTTGAAGAGAAAAAAATCAAGCTTTTTTTCTTGCCTAGTTAAAAAAATATCAAAAATGCCGCATTGGTAGAAAATCTCAAAAATATTTTTAAACATGAAAAATCAAGGTGAAGTAATTTTTTTATCGTTTAATGATTATCTTTATTGTAAACTTTGTTAAAATACCTTTTCAAAACCCTCATAAAAAAGTAAAATTGGATAACTGTATCAGGAGTTATGTACAATTTAATGTTAGCAGTGGGGTGAATCGTAGAAAGTTCGGGCTCCTGTATCTTGACAACCCGTTGTACTAGGTGCGCCCCCTTCACAGAATTTCCAGTCATTTAAAGAAGTGACAGTGGAATCGGCTCTTTAGAGACAGTTATATAACAATAGAAAAAGAGGGAGATAAGGGAAAGGGATAACTACACCAATCTCACTCTCTTTTCCCTCTTCTTTCAATTTAGACCTCGTCAGGAATTTTTTATGCGAAACTACTAGCAAATATTTTTAGTTTATGCCTATTATTAATTAAAACTGTATATATGAAACTTAAATTAATTATTAAGATACTACTTACATTTTTGGTATATGTGTTGATCTTTAATATTTTTTGGAATCTTTTATACATGTTTTTAATTGTTTAAGTCACAATATTTCTTTCACTTTATAAAACTTTTACACCATCCCAATCAAAGTCATGTCCATGTGTGATTTCATGATTAGAAAGGACCCTATGGTATTTCTCATTTAAATTAAAATTATTTTTGTGTTCATCTTTTCTCATCCTTAGGGTCCTTCTTGTTCGATTTCAAAGCCTTTGATATTTTGCCACAATATGGTAAAACAAGCATAATAAATCTATTAAAATCTCTAGTCTGTTTTTTTGTTTTCTTTATTATCTTTTCGATTTATCTGTTGAATTCTGTTGTTTACATATTTTCAATAAAAAAAGATGGATAGTGGTTTAGGAAAAGAATCTGTTTGCAAATTTTTATTATTTTTTTCAATGTTCTGTGACAATTTTATAGTTCTGTCAATCATATTTTCTATAATCCCAATCCCAATTGTAAGTTAAGTGATTTGTCTGACAATTCGTATGTTCCACCAACGAAAATAAGGAAAGCAATTTTGAGAAATGATGTCCTGATTGAAAAATTTTGTGCAGCATTAGATCGCACAAAAAGGAGCAACAGAAATGCTGCGTGTATAATAGGTTCTATGTGTCATTCTTTAGCCCAAAACATAAATAATATAGTTCGGTCCACATCAACAATCCGGAGAACACGGATAGATTTGCAAGAGCAAGTAGCTAATAAAATTAGACAATATTTTTAACCTGAAGTTACTTTAAATATTCATTAGGATTACCAGCCTTAACTTCAAAGAAGACAGTGGATAGTCTAGCAATCTTGGTTTCAGGTGAGGGAATCGCCAAGCTTTTGGGAGCCCCCGCAATTTCATCAGGGATAGGTAAAGCTCAAGCACACGTTGTTTTTGAATTGATTAACGATTGGAATCTAATCGATCGAGTGCCTTGCATGTATTTCGACACCACCGCTAGTAATACCGGCAATGATCTTGTTGCTTACACGATGTTGGGAGACAACTTAGGAACATTAAGTTGTTCCAAAGATTTTCTGAGGATTGGGACAGTATTGACTAGAATATTCATCTCAGTGGATTGGAAGACTCAAGAATTGCAGCTCTTCTCAACGGTCTTCGGCAGTTTAACATATTTATCATT
>CAKNYM010049723.1:26483-95864 GCA_932195095.1 Andricus curvator
TCTAGACATCTGTGGTACTTAAGCAAAATGCTCTCTGTTTTGTCGTTGTTTGATTCGCGCTTGTTTGTAGATGAAAAAAAAGATAATGGTTATTGCCTTGCGAAGAAATGGTACTGCTGATCCTCCTCGACGCATCCACGTGGACAAAAACATACTTTTCCAAAGTTATCTGTCTGACTTTGTCACGAAAAACTGTACCCACTTCTATCTGTCAAATAACATCTTTTTACAGTTCCTCCACAAAGATCCCAGTTTCGGGGAAACAGATTCAACTTTCATCGAAGCTCGTGAAAAAGTGCAAAGATTAAAGGTTGTTAATGATTTAGCTAAAAGATTTAGTTGAAAAATACTCTCATACAAGCTTTCGATACTGTTTTTACTAAACAAGAAGACCAGAAACAGTACTTGCTCCTGATTGTAGAGAAACACCGAAGACAATTTTCTCAAGCTAGCAAGTCTACGATAATGAAAGAACTTAGCGTAAAGTGATTTATGCATTTGTGATGTTGCAAAGCCAAATGCATTTCCTCCCATTTATGTATGTTGCTATTTTAACAAATTTTTTTTATGGAGAAACCATTAAAAGCCTTGTTAAAGAATGTTTTCAAAAATATTTTTCTGGTGCCCAGGTGTTGAATTTTTCATCTCATATCCATCATATATTTTTCCCTAAATAAAAACTCCAAAAACTCCATGCTGTAACATACTTTATATTGCAAAAAATTGGCTATTATATAAAGAAATCAACATTTTGGCCATTTTTTCATAAATAGGTTTCATTTTTTTGCGGAATCAACTAGAAATGTCTTGCCAAAGACTTTCCGCAAAAAAATTAAGCCTATTCATGAAAAAATGGTCAAGATATTAATTTCTTCATATAATTACCAATTTTTTGCAGTTTGCAAAATATTACAGCAAGAAGTTTCCGGAAATACATTTATCGTTGATTTCACAACAAAAATTAAGCAAATTCGTAAAAAATAGTTAAAATGTGTATTTTTTTATACAATTTTCTATATAATTAGCAGTTTTTGTCACTATGAAAAATATTAGAGCAGCGAGTCTCTAATATAATTATCAAATTTTTGCAAAATTTGAAAAATGTCATAACAAGTAGTCTTTGGCCAGACAATTCTAGTTGATTCCGCAAAAAAATAAGTTTATTTATAAAAAAAACGGCCTGAATGTGCATTTGGTCACAAAGATTTTAAAATATTTGCTAAACAGAAGCTATTCCTCTTTAATTGTAATTGAACATTAATATCTGTTATATTTCTAACCGAATCTATGGACTTAAATTAGCTGATCATCGCAAATCACGAAACACTTGCTTTTGTTCATTAGTTTCTTCATAACATTAAAAACAATTTTTGCCTTCTCATTCATGAGAGTGTAATGTAATCGTACAAAGAGTTGATTTTTTTTAATGATAATACAATATTCTATCAAATTTTACTTGCCACCACTCCTCCCTACCACAAGCTTTTATTTGACTTACTGTGTATTATAACCCTTGAATCAATTATTTTAATTTATTTGAAATTGATAAAAATTATTATTTAAATTCTACCTTTAATTTTATTAAGTTGAGCGCCAGCTAATTTTCTAGTAAACATTAGCAACAAAAAAAAGAGAACAGAAGTATTCGTTAGCTTGAATCGACCAGAGGCCCCGTGAATATTTAGCAATTTACCAATTCTAAATCAGAACTTCTTCCAACAACAACTACGGGTTATACAAAATTTTGCGTGACTAGGCACGACTATTTCAGAAGTAAACGAAGCGGAGAGGGGAGTGGTCAGGATTGACGTCACGCTTTGAAGGGTAATAATTTTTTAGATTCATATTCATTTTAACCTATATATTTAAACAACAAATGAGTTGAATTCATTTGCAAAAGAGAAAAACATTGAACCCCATTTGCAATTTCTAAATCAGCCATATTTTATAGCCGCGTGGTGAATTCGCGAGGACACGGAAATTCCGTACTGCAAAATGAAAGTATCGCGACTTTACATCACACGAATAACCTTACGGGTCACAAACATTATTTGGCCATTTTTAGCCGACCCTAAAGGTCATAATTAATCAGTTCACGAGCTGGAATCGTAACTACACATTTGAAATTTATTCCGAGTTGAATTTGAAGTAATTACCCTTCTAGAAATAATCGATTGGGCACGATTCATAACGATTAAGAGTGATCAAAAGTTGAATCGTTTTAAATTGTTGCTAATTGTGTCAATTGTTTCCAATCGGGTTGAATTGAGTAAATGCACTTGCCTGCAGTGCGCCCTCTGCAGTTTTCGTTTGTAACACACATGACACGCACGTTTTTATAGGTTGGAAATTAAATTTTTAACAATTCAACAAAAATTTCAAGTACAAAAAATAGAATGTTTGTTCAGGCGGTATACCGAATGAAGAGTCGAAATTATGTGGGTTAACGGTACGTAAAAATCATGTCATCTAACGATGTGACAGTGATATAGTGTCTTTATCAAGTAGGCAGTAGTAGTTTGATTTAGCGAGTATATTATTGTAAAACGTTTATTTACTTCTTTTTAAATTCATATTGTTGACATTTTTCGTTTGAAAGCGTAAAAAACCGCGTGTAAATAATTATCGCAATATCAAAATGCTGTAGTGAGAACTTAACCTCTGATTCAGAATAATGGATACCCAATTGGAAACGATTGGAATCATTAGAACGTAGCATGGCGCCAATATTTTGAAACTCGGACTAAATAAAGTGTAGGTAACTCATTAAATTCTTTCAATTTTCAGTAGAAAAACTTATCCAATCTTTTTAAATGTCTTGCAGCATAACAATTTTGAATTTATAAATAAGTTTGATTTGAAATTCTCGAAAATTTCTAGTTTTAAATATTTCAAATACTCAATTTTGAATATTTCAAATAATTTGGTTTGCAATGCCTAATCTTAAAATCTTTGAATTTTAAAGGTTTCAAATTTTGTATTTTACAGTATTAGATTGTTCAGAAGGCTTTATGTAATTAAAAAGTTAAATAAATTAACAATAATTGACAGAAATGGACTTGGAAATTCAACGGACGATTTCAAATTCCCGGTCAAGTTTTTCAATTTTCCCAGTCAACTAAAAGTAACATATTCATATTCGCCGCAAAACGCAAACATTTGTTTTAATTCATAACGTTCATTCTGAACATCCTTTAACAGAACAAGCAGAACATTGCAAAATGAATGAATTTTTAAAAAATACTTAAATTTTCCACTAAAAATATCAATTTTTTACAACAAAAAAATGAAATAGTTAAACTTTTAATTGAAAAAATTAATTTTCAACAAAAAAAACGGATTTTCAACAAAAAAGTTGAGTTTTCAACCAAAGTGATGAATTTTCAAATAAAATTATGAATCTTCAACTGAATAGTTCAATTAAAAAAAAAAGTTTAAACTAAAATTATTAATATTTAACTGGAACACTTGAATTTTCAACCAACAAGATGAATTTTTAAACCAGAAGATTAATTTTCAAATAAAAAGAATTATTTTGTACAAAAAATACAATTTTTCAACAAAATACATGAATTTTTAACAAAATAGTTGAATTGTTGATTAAAGAAGACAAATTTTCAACCAAATAGTTGAATTTTTAACCAAAAAAATAATAATTTTTAACCGAAAATAGAATAGTGACATTTTTATTTAAAAAAAAAAATTAATTTTAAACCAAACATAAGAGTTTTCAACTAAAACAATGAATATTCAACTGAAACAGTTAAAATATTATATTAACTGAAATAGTTGAATTTTAAACCAGACAGATGAATTTTTTACTGAAATGATGAATCTTTAACTAGAATAATTGAATTTTGTACCAAGAAGATGAATTTCTACCAAAAGACGAATTTCCAAATAAAAAAGATAATTTTTCTACCAAAAATTGAATAAATAAATTTTTAGGCAAAAAAAGAAAGTTCAAAAAAAGAGAAGAATTTTTAACTAAAAGTATGGAATATTCAACTGGAATAATAGTTACATTTTCATTTGAAAAAAAAAATAATTTTCAACCAAAAAACATTCAAAGAAAAAGAATAGTTGAATTTTATGCCAAAAAGATGAATTTTCACTCATAAAGATTATTTTTTTTACGAAAAAAGTCAAATTTTTCACAAAGTACATAAATTTTCAAACAAATAGTTTAATTTTTAAATGCAAAATATCGATTTTCAACGAAATAGTTGAAGTTTCACCAAAAAAAGATGAATTTTAAATTAAAATGATGAATCTTCCAAGTGAGAGTGATAGTGGGACAGAGGTCGACGAAATAACAAGTAAAAATGCTAATATCCGTAGGATATTAGAAGATGAGAAAGAATCTGAATAGCTTTACTCTCAATTAATTTTAATTGTTCTGTACCTAAAATACTTTAAGTAATTTATTTAATAAATTACACGTTTTTATACAAAATTATAGACAATGAAATGAATAATTTGATGAAAAAACTTCACCACATTGGCAAATTTGTTGATAACAGCACTCTCAGCTCGCAGAAATTATTGCAAAACATTTATTCAATTTTTTTCATGAACATATTGCTTAAAATGTGTTGTCTCGAAAAAAAGTAAATAAAAGTTTTCAAATAATTCCCGCGAGACGAAAGTGCTGCCATCAAATTGCCACTTCATAACCTCGAAATCCTACTACTGATTGGCCCGATTGGGAACGATTGAAACTTTGCAACACTCAATCGTTCCCAATCGTGCACACACGATTAAGAAACACGATTAGAAACAATTCAAATTTCGTTCTATCGTTCTGAATTGTTTTCAATTAATTATTTCTAGAAGGGTACTCCGAAACACCACTCCAATGTTCAATTATTGTTGGCTAAACATTACATGAATTTATACCTAGTAAAATTTTCGAATTAAATGTTGGAAAGCGCCCATGATGGTGGTTTCTCATGAACGGATTTTACGTAGTCAGCGTCGGGCATTTTGCGAGACCGCGTGGTCGAATTTTCCAATTTCGAATCACTTAATGTATGTCGAAATGAAATCGCGAGAATGCATTTTCGAGCTAGTTATTCATTACGACTAAATTAGAAAACAGCCAGAAGTCAGCCATTGCTTATGACTCTTAAATTTGATTATTATAGCCCACTCTCTTACACATTAGAAGTCACAAAAGAGCAAGTAATCCAATTCAAAAACACAAGATATATCGAGAGCGAGAAATTAATGACAGTTAAACTCACCTGAAATAACCCTTTGACCTCGCAAAGAACCACGTCCCAGTGGAATTTTTAAAGTAAATTTTTCCGAACGAAGAAAAGTACTCTCGACCGAGAGAAAATGCTACACCTTAGCCTCATGAGCGTGCAACGAAGAGTGAATTTGCAAAAATGCTCGTCTCCACGGACTCGTAAGTACGCGTTACGTCATGCGCAGATGACCGATCACATACAGAGAGAGAGGGGGAAAATTCGTTCACAACGGACGGCGCGAGGTGGCGTATGGAAGGAACCAAGCCGACCGCGTGGTCTGCTACGCTCTAGTCTATGGCACGGCAACATGGCTGCGCGCTCGACAACGTGCCGGTTTCTTTACGTCGTAGCGCTGAGAACTTGAACGTCGTCTCCCTGGTTGTTTTTGAGCTCACGGGAATCTCCTGCATGCGCGCAACCGGGGTCCTCTTCTCTGATGTCGTAGTGTCGTGTCCTCCGCGTTGCTTTGCGTGACATGTGTGAGTGTTTTGTATCTGTCCTTGTCACCTGGTCACTTTTGACGTTCGTGTGTGTGTTGAGCCCTTCGGCTCCTCGGTTTATATAAAAAAAGAAACAAAAGAATGTGTGTGATTAACGAGTGTAGTGTTGTTAATTTATTTCTGTCCCTGATCGGACGACTCTGACAGGTTCGTCGGTTGGTATGGGACCCTTGACCTTCAAATCTAGTTTCCTGGGATTATTTTATACAAACAAATAAAAGGTAACATTGAAAGATGTGTAAGTGAGTGAAATTTAAATTGAGTTTCCAGTCGACCAAAAATAATGATCTAAAATTGATTGTCTCGAAAATGGATGGAGTGGTTCGTTGAGAGGATATTTTGCTCAAACCAATCAACCCCAGCTGCTCACAGGCAGCTGTCAGAATTTTGACTTCCAGTTCGAGCCACACGAATAGTGTTTTTATGTTAAATTTCAGTAATAATTAAATTATTTGTATAGGTGGCCAAATGCCGCGTTACAACTCCCCCCATACAGGATTTAACCTACCGAGTCGAATAACCGGTGAAGTTACGTCCCTTTCTTGCTCTCCACCATTGATTGCTATCAAGTGAGAGCTGTCGACAATTGGCAGACCAGGCTACTTTAAGATCGTACATTTCATTTTGATAAGAGTTAAGAAATAGTGAAATTATTACTTCAGTGATTCAAAGTCACATGATTTAAGCATGCACTTGGTATTAATTGATTACCAATACCTTTTGCGGCTCGTTCCCTTCTACGCTCTTAAGTGCGCCTAGTTAGACTATGAAAATCGGGTTTTATTATTGGACCAACATGATAAAACAAGTTCCACGATGGATGCAACTTTTGTACGAAAAGAACCACTCTTTCGTGTCTGCGATACTGTTCTTAAATTTAGGTTTACTAAAGCTAGAGAATGAACATGCTTCGGAAAGGTGAAGTCATTGATAAGAGACAATACGTATCTAGATAATTATAGATCAATGAATTGGGGTATGAGCCCCCCAGCTTGAGCTTACACCGATTTATTCAAGTAAACGAAATTTTTGTTTTCGTTTCCACTAGTCGATGAGAACAAAATCTTGTTTGTTCAACAACAAAAAAAGAACGTTATCTTATCTATACAAAAAATATAAATGATTAAAATAATACTTTTTCTCCACCCCCCCCCCCCTTTCAAATCCCCGGTAGCGACCCTACCGACGCGGCGACTTCCAGGCTGGGCAACTTAAATAGCCGTGCCCGTATTGGAGGCAGTGGCCGCGCCTCCCCTTCATCTCCTTCTTCCACCCAAACATCTTCGGGGATTTTACCCGGCGGAACTGCGGGTTTGTGCGGACTTTTTCCCATGCTTGTTCTTTCAAGGAAAGCGCCTCTCTTGGGGCGATCTGTTTCTCAAGGACGACCTGGATGATCTTCGGTCCGATCTCTTCGATCTCCATCCCTAACTGGCCGACCTCCTCGGTGATTACATCCATGGAGTCGCCGCTTGAGGACGCCGCCTTCGCTTTCTTCTCCGTCTGGGACTTTCCGGCGGCTTCCAAGTCAATATTCAGCCACTACCGTAGTGTGGTTATTGCCTGCTGAGTCTTGGAGGTTTATGGTCACGTCGACCATGACCGATCCTTGGGCACGTGAAGAGCTTTGAGGGGCTTGAGCCTTGCGTTAAAGGCCGGGCGTTGAAAGGCAAAGTGAGAATCTACCTATTAGTTTGGTCTTTTGCACTTTTAATTACCAATACCTTAAATTGTATTAAGTTAGCCTACGCGCGCGCGCCCTGTCTAAATGGGCCGACTTATTCTAAAGGGCCCGTAGTCCTATTTTGAAAAGGATCTATTGCGCAGTTTGCCCTGCTTCAACATACCCAGTTCCGAGTCTGAGTGGTGTTGCTGATTATCGCCGTAGCCCTAGTCAATATTTATCTCCACATCGTTCTCTTCTGCGGTGGCATCCTCGTCCACCGACTTGGAGTCGCTTATTTCAAGAAGCAAACGTTCGGTGAGATCACCTCTATCACCGTAAACGGAACCAAAAACTTGGGTGCCAGTTTCTTGGCTACGTTATCCCTCGCCCTAAAGAGTACCTGGTTCGGCTTCTTCACCAGATCGCCGACCTTAAATTTTGGTTGCGGTGACGACGCTCATGATACCTGGCCTGTCTGACAAAACGCCCAGTCCTGATACTGTATGATTAGATCCCTTCAATGTATCATTTTCGACATGCAAGATGACCAGTCGACAAGATCTGCGGCTGGCAACTCGAACTCCTCCTCCTAAAGACGGCGGAAAGAAATTTCGTGGCCGGGGCTCCCGACCCATATTTAAAAAGGCCGGAGTCATCCGGTTGGTGCTGTGAAGTGAAGTGCGACAAATTGATCGACCTGAATTGTTTATCCGCAGGCGAACCTGACTGTCACGTCAAATTTTTGTAGGAAATCCAATCCCAGAATACACCTGATTCCCCTACTGCGAATGATTAGAAAATCCAACTCTCGGGTAACCCCAGCAACTCATACCGGAAGTTTGCATTGACCTAAAACTGGAAGTGAATTATTCGAAATATTCGAAAAGCGAGCTGATTCGGTTCATTGAACTCGAAATGGAAATCCGGTTGAGCACAGTGCCTGCTTATTATATTTCAGCTTGAAACCGAGTCCACAATGGCTCGCACTGGCCTATTGAGAATCTTAGTTTGCAAAATCATTTCAACACACGATATCAAAACAAATACGATCCGACTGAACTTCCCGGTATTCCATTCATAGGCCTGCTTACCAAAATCCAGTTACATGTAAAAATAGCATCAATACAAATCAATTCAAATCACATAGATACGAATCAGTATTACATTGCATATCAGTCGATGTAAAATAGCATAAGCCTCAAACAATTCAGATAACATCAACACATGTTAATATTAAATTGTATTATTAACGAACAATTCGGGTATCATGATCAGATTCAGGATCCATTAAATCCGAATGATTATCTAATTCAGTGTGTGAATTTTGAATAGAATCAGTACCGATAACCTCAGTTAACATCAATAAATGTTAATATTAAATCGCGTAATTAAACAAAAATTCGAATTCCTTTTATTTAATTCAGGATATGAATTATAATTTAAATTCCACCTTTAATCTAATCAAGTTGAGCACCTGCTAAACAGATGGAAACAGATGGAAAGATGGCGGAGAGCTAGTATGACGTGTTGTGTGTGCTGTGCCTATTTTTAGATTAAAGTGTAAATGGTTCGCGCATTCGATTGTTGGCATGATTGCCCATGATTTCTGGTTCGCTGATGGCTAATTTTTTTGATATTATCTAGCCCCTGCAATATCTGATTGGTAAAAAAAGGATTGATTTGTGTTTTCGAAATTCTGTTGATCGTAGTAGCTTGAACTGGAACTAATACATGTGAGTGCCTTACACATCTACAGCTTACATGGGAAGCTCTTATCGTTTTTATCTCATTGCTCGATCACCGCTTACCAGTGTCGTACTTATCTGTTGCTTAGATTTTCTAATAGTGACATTTTTTATAATTGACGTTTTTATACATTAATATTAAAATTTCACAAAATGTCTCAAAACACGCTACATCCTAATGCTTCATCATCACAAAGTGTGTTCTGCGCTTATGGTAGATGTAAACAACCTTTCGCACCTGATTCTACTATAATCAGTTGCCCCGGCTGTGGTACTAAATATCACGAGACATGTACTGTCACATTAAAAACCCTAATTGATGGCCGATTTTCTAGATGTTGACGTTCTAGAAAAACTTCGCCTGTTGATTCAGAGCGCGGACAGTTTTTATTTGACCTCGAAACATTGAAAAGTGCTATAAGTGATGTTGTTAAACCAATACTCCAAACTCATGGCGATGCTCTTCGTGAAAACTTCCTCCAGGTTCGAAATTCTGTCGATTCTCTGTCAGCAAAAGTGGATGACCTTTCTGAGCAAATCACTTCAACTGATTTGAGGATTAGTACTGTTGAAAAAGTTACAGGTGAGCTGAATACTCAAATTGAAGATTTTGATTTTAAACTGCTAAAACATGAGCAGAAGATTACAGAACTTGAGTCTAATATATTCACTAGTCAACACATCTCTGGCTGACAAAGACAAAATTAAGGATATTATGAAAGTCCTCTTTCCACTTAACGCTGATATTTTTGATAAAATAAAACGACATATGAGAATTGGAAAGCAGTTAAGTTCCAGTATAATTATACCATAAAGATTTTATTTCAGTCGACAGATATGGCTCAGGAAGTACTTCATGCCTTTATCTCCAAAAAGAAACAATGTCTAACAGTGAAATCTGCAGAGGCACTTTTTTTTTCTCCGCTCAGAATCTCCATGGACCGAACTCCGATGCAACTTTCTCATTATGAAGAGACGAAGAAACTACTCAATGACCGATTAACAAAAGGCGAGAGGAACCTAAAAATAATTCACAGAGATGGAGAGAGAACCAGTGATAATTACTTTCAAGACTCCCACACTGTAATAACAGGAAGATCATCTGAATTCAATCAGATACTCGAGGTTTAGACAGAAAACTTGATTTAATTTCAAATCTCAAGATATTCACTGTTATAAAATTTTAATTTTCACAGAAATATGGCTTAAACCTTATACAAACACTTCGGAACTTCTTGATTGTTCTATTTACAATGTATTTCGTGCTGACCCTGTTACTAGGGTAGGTGGAAGTGCACTCCTTGGAATCCATGTTAGCCTTCTCTCTTCTCAGTTGAATCTGACCGAAATTACTACAAATCTGTCAGATATTGATATTGTTGGTGCTATAGCCTACATAGATTCTCAGTGCTATATCATTCTTGCATTATACATACCTCCATCGACCTCAATCAACGCGTTCGAATCCTTATTAGAGGCCCTTACATTAAGACGTGACTTTTGGAGCCATAAATTACTCATTGCTGGTGACTTTAATACACCTGAATTCAAGAAATTCTGTGATTCTGGCATACTAGATAGTAAATCCGTATTATGATCCTCTTTTATGTAATTTTTTTAGCTTAAGCAAACCATCTTAGTCGACTTTTGAATTTAATCTTTTCCAATTCTAACAATATTACGACCAAATGCGAATTTCCAGTTATTCCTGAGGATGTGTACCACCCCGCTTTAACTGTAAGTCTTATTTCTCAATCTGGTTCGGATACTGTTAATTTTGCCAATAACATTCTACCAAAAACGTTAAATTTTAAAAGAACAGATATTAGTGGATTATGTGTTGCTTTGAATGATATTGACTGGTAGTTTTTAGAAAATTTTGTGTCATTAAACCAGGCTTGTAAGCTTTTCTATGATACACTCGACATGCTTTTTAACATTTACGTTCCTAAATCTAATACTAGTAGGATTAAATTCACACATCCACCGTGGTTTACAAAAGATATTGTTGATAACATTAGCTTAAAAGATAAGTATAGATCTAAATTCAATGTAACCAAGGATCCATATTATCAACAACTTTATAAAACTCTTGAGAGAAAAATAGATATTGATTTGAGCTCTTCTTTCAAACGGTATAACAGTAATATAGAAAGTGGGATTATTGCCAATCCTACTTCCTTTTGGTCCTATTTAAATAAACAGAAGGGCATTACGCGTATTGCAGGGATCAGGATATATAAGAACTTTGAGCTTCTCTATCCTATGCATATTGTAAATTCGTTTGCAGATAATTTTATGGAAGTTTATAATCCATCTGATCTCTCAGAACCTGGTTGGAATGACAAATATCCTTTTCCTATCGAAAGAATATTATTGTTTAATTTTTTTATTCAAATCAGTTATTTTTCTCCTGTTTGGTAAACTACCCGTATCTATTCTGTTTGGAAGAAGGGTGAAAAATCTCTTATTGTTAACTAAAGACCCATATCGGTTTCTTGTGCATTCTCTATATAATTAAGTTGATGTAATTTACACTGATCTCTCTAAAGCATTCGATAAAGTGGACCATGCCATATTATTAAATAAGCTACCAATACTTGATCTACCGGATAATATGGTTCGACTATTACACTCTTATTTATCCTTCACATTTGTTCAGCATTGTGGACACTCTTCTGCAGAATTTATACCTACTTCTGGAGTGCCGCAAGGATCTAACCTTGGACCACTATATTGCTCCGTTGTTTGGACTTCTAATGTCCAAAAGCATATCAACCTTATAGAAGCGTGTCACAAAAGATTTCTGAAATACCTCAATTGAAAAAAGCTTGAAATCTACCCTCCTCCGGGATCTGATTTGAATACTCTCTGTCAACGATTTAATGTTTGGACTCTTCAGAATAGACGGACATTTTGCCGGCATTTTATTTTTGTTTAAGTTAATTCGAGGTATAATTGACTGCCCTGAACTGTTACAAATTATTCCTTTTAATATACGTCCACGATCAACAAGATCTAGGGATCCAATCTACTTGGTTTCCAGCCTAGATCCTCGATCACAAATGTATACCATGTGTTATGACCTGAATAGAGTGTTTACCTGTTCTCGTGATGATATAGATCGCTTCACAGTATCAGTACATACTTTTTGCAATACAGTCTGCGAATTTATCTCTAACTCAGCACCATAATATATATATATATTTCGGTTTCGATTCCTTTGGAATAGAACTGAAGGGCCGATGACAAAGCCACCGAACGCGTCCTCGGGTTGCGAATAGAGGGTCCCTGTACCAAGGGTTTCTGCTGAATATGGTTACAATAATTAATAAACAGTCGCGGACAATTGTCCAGGGATGGTCCCGAAGGAATAACTCCTAAGCGGATGCGTAATAACCGTGCCGAAAGCTGAATGGCACCTGGGTGAGGTGTCTTAAACGGTGGCTCTGGGATACCGGGCGACCTCTCAGAGTATGCAGCCTAATCCTTGCACGCGGGGCTCTACAATGATGGACCAACCCTTTCCCTAGCTGCTTGTGGGAACAACAGTGACACCATCAAAACACCAAAAAGTTGTAGATGCGGTACAAAACGATCGAAAGCGCAGGGCACCCGACAATTGATCGGCAAAAAATTCCGATCATCCTAGAGTTCGGTGTGCTGAAAATAATTTAGATGGAAACACGACGACGAACCGGCGAAACGCCCACATTCCGTGGACGGATCAACTAAAGGATGACTTGCTATACTGCTACGATGCCAGCATTATCGATTCACGTTTCGATTCAATCATTGCGAAATCAACGTGCCCACCTCTGTAAAAATGGATATGTACGCGGAGCGATTTCCCAACCGCTGCTTGCTCAAGCTACAGACGAAGATGAGGAAGCGACATTAAGACCAACCGCGGAAAGCAGGCACCTTCTGAGAAATGATCGCGATTTCAGAACAAGGAGTAACATTAACATGCAAGTTCCTCCTAAGCCCGAATATCTAGCTGAAATGGGTGCCTCCCTTCGTGGAAATATCTCGCTAGAGTCCGACCTCTGGACCATCAATTGCTCAGTTTATGGTTCTGCGAGAGCTTTGGCTGATTCAAATCGAAGACTAAAACCGACGATGGATCAAGACCAAAAGACGCTTGCATCAACTGATCATGAAGATTGGATGGGCAAGACAGAATGCGTCCCGTGTTCAACGTGTGATTGACTACATAACATCTGGTAGACCGTTCGCGGAAAGGGTTCGAAAGTTCGCCCAAGAACTAAGGATCTTGGATCACACACTGAACAATTCAAAGCTGCTGACAATCAAGCAGCATATTGTTGACAAAATACGGCTGTTATCTGACGCCAGGAGGAGAATACAGAAGAGGGAAAGATGGACCAGGAGAATCAACAGTTTCTCGCTGACCCATCGCGCTCTTCAGCGATCTCCCTGTTTCTGTAAAAAATCCACCCAAGCCCAAGGAGGTAGAGACTTTTTGGAGAGAGGTATACAAGATTCCGAAAACACTAGAGTTGAAAGAAGATACTGACAATATCATCTGCTTCAAGGAATTTTGCGACAACATCATTAAATCTGAGGAGGAATGTCCACCAATCACTGCCGAAGAGGTGAAAAAAGCACTTAGAGGTACGAAGAAGTTTTCCGCTGCTGGATCCGATTGTATCAAGAACTTCTGGTAGAAGAAGTTTACTTTTACACACCAACATTTGGCTCGCATGTTCACCTCATATTTAAAGTCGGAGACGCCCATTCCGCAGTGGCTGGTGTTAGGACGCACTTTACTCCTTCCGAAAAAAGGCAACTTGTCCAACCCAGAGAATTACAGGCCAATAACTTGTTTGAACACCCTGTATAAGATCTTTACAGCTGTCCTACACAACAGGATTGTTCGACGAATTGAGCCTGTGTGGCGAGATATGTACGAACAATATGGCTCGAAAAAAGTTGTAGCAGCATACGAGAGAACCTGCTAATTGACAGGTGTGTCTGTAAAGACGCTCTAGCCCATCAGCGCGTCCTGTCAATGGCCTGGATTGACTACCGGAAAGCTTTCGATTCAAACTCCCATAGACTTATCATCTGTCTGTTGGTTAGCTTGAAGGTGCATCCACACATAGTAAGATGTATTGAGAGATTGATGCCTATTTGGAAAACTAGATTTACTATCTCATCTAGAAATTATCGTCTGACAACGAACAACGTCACCTTCCAGAGGGGTGTCTTTCAAGGCGATACCATGAGCCCTTTGCTTTTTTGCATCACACTTCTGCCTCTATCTCTCGAACTACGAAATTCTCCTGGATACCTCTGTGGCAACACTAATCAGCGCGAGCATAAGGCCACTCATGTATTTTACATGGATGACCTGAAGATCTATGCCTCTGGTAAAAGCAAACTTCAAACTGCTATAAATATCGTCAAGAAGTACACAGGAGATTTTGGGATGGACTTTGGTTTGGACAAGTGTGCCAAAATTAATCTGAAGAAAGGAAAGATTACTGGCGTTCCCAAGGACCTTGAGCTTGTGGATTTAAGTGTTATTAGACATCTTAATAACGCATTCAGAACGTAGCGTCAGTGAAGGAGTCTCTCCGAAACAGATACAAGCATCTTCTTCGACAGATTTGGTCCTCCAATCTGTCGGCGTTGAACAAGGTATCTGCGACTAACATGCTTGCAGTCCCGGTTCTACTCTACTCGTTTGGGGTGGTTCAATGAACGAAGAACGAGCTTAAGGCCCTTGATATCACCACACGTAAGATCACGCAAATGCATAAAAGCTTGCATATCAATTTGTCAGTTCCGCGATTATAAATCTCACGCCGTCAAGGCGGACGCGGACTGCTGAATCTCCAGTGTCTTCATAACCGAATTGTTCTAAGTACAACTTACATCGTTGCGAATGGCAGAGATCCTCTCCTAAAAATGGTCAGGAACCACGAGATGATTGGCGAAGGAGCGTTCCTTTACAAAGCCGCGGAGCAAGCGGCCGAGACCCTTGGTCTGAATTTTAACATCAGAAGTGAGGAAAGTGCATTACTTCATCTAGATGCTTCACTTCTAAAAGCCGAAGTGAAGAAAGGAGAGGTTGAAATGTAGAAAAACAGATCATCAGGGCTTAATTCAGGTACAGAGGGTTTTATTTTCGCATGCCAGGACGGCGTCATTTCCACCTTAGCATACCGTGACCGCATTTTATGTCAAGAAGTTCCCAGTGATAGGTGCAAAGCGTGGTATGCACACGCTCAGTACCTAGAACACATACTATCGGGGTGTCCGACCCACGCAGGAACGACGTATATCTATAGACATAATGCGGCCCTAAGAGTGCTTTATTACCATCTTTGTCGCTCTTACGGTGTTGGCCGCGACCCTGCCCTGCCGAACGCTCCAAAGGAGATAGAGTTGATTGTCCGAAACGAGAAGTGCCAAATTTTCTGGAACTACGATTTTCGGGCAGCAGTCTCCGTTGCGCACTCGAGGCCTGACATTGTTCTCCAAGACTTCGAGAAACGAACTATATTCGTGATGGAATTCTCGGCTCCGTCCGAATACAACATCACTGCCAAGGAGAAAGAAAAGGAGGAGAGGTATCAAGACCTTAAAAGAGAGTCGGAAAGACTGTACCCAAAATATTCGGTGCAAGTAATTGTCCTTGTGATAGGTACTCCCGGAGGTGCGACACTATCACTGGTTCGTAATTTTAAAGCCATACCCGCGTGCCAAAAATATGCCAAGGCACTTGCGAGATGTATGCTGAAAGCTGTCATCCTTGGGTCGGTTCGTGTCCTCAAGACACACGAGGGTTTCGTCGGCCTGTCGTTGTGATTTCATCGTGCCCTGTGACCATCCATCTCGCAGTTGTAAGACCTGGCCATAAGTGTGATTTACCGCGGTTCTACTGGGAGCCGGTGTCATTTTTTAGATGGCAGTTGCTCTCAGTGGGACCCTGCGGTGGTTGTTTAACCCCTTGTTTTAAATTATATATATATATATATATATATATATATATATTACACATAATATTATAAGCTCTTCATTTAGTTATTAGTATACTACTACTATGTATTATAATAAATATAGGTAATACAGTGAACTTTCGAAGCTCTGTGATTGGCATCTGGCTGTTGTGCTTATTCTATCAATAAATTCAAATTCAAATATCCATAAATACAAACAGAAGTATTCGTTAGCTTGAATCGACCAGAGGCCCCGTGAATGTTTAGCAGTTTACCAATTCTAAATCAGAACTTCTTCCAACAACAACTACGGGTTATACAAAATTTTGCGTGACTAGGCCTAATTCAGTAGTAAAGGAAGTGGAGAGGAACGTCATTGAACCCATTTACAATTTATAAATCAGCCCTATTTTTATAGCCGCGTGGTGAATTCGCGAGTACACGGAATTTCCGCACTACAAAATGAAAATATCGCAGCTATATATCACACGAATAACCGTGCGTGTCACAAACATTATTAAGCCATTCTTAGCCGACCCTCAAGGTCATTATTAATCACTACACTATCTGGAATCGTAACTACACATTTGAATTTTATTCCGAGTTGAATTTAAAGTTACTACTCTGAAATACTACTACGAAGTTCAATTATTGTTGTCTAAACTTTACATGAATTTATACCAAGGAAAAGTCGCGAATCAAATATTGGAAAGCACCCACGATGGCGGTTTTTCATGAACGGATTTTACATAGTCAGCGTCGGCCATTTTGCGAGACCGCGTGGTCGATTTCTCCAATTTCGAATCACTGCATTTATGCCGAAATGAAATCGCGAGAATGCATTTTCGAGCCAGTTATCACACATTAGAAGGCACAAAAGAGCAAGTTATACAATTCAAAAAGACAAGAGATATCGAGAGTGAGAAATTAAAGCCAATTAGCGTCACCTGAGGTAACCTTCCGACCTCGCAAAGAACCACTCGCAAGTACGCGTTACGTCATGCGCAAATGACCGATCCCGCAGAGAGAGAGAATTCATTTACAACAGACGGCGCGAGGTAGCGCACGGAAGGAACCAGAACGACTGCGTGGTTTGCTACGCTCTAGTCTATGACACGGCACCATGCCCGCGGGCTGTTACGTCCTGCCTATTGGATCTGGCAGAAAAGATTTTCAACCCAGCGATGATTGGCTGGTATCCTTCTGTTCGTCGGCTAGCTTCCGTCGATATGAAAACCGACTACCGCGAAACTGGCAAATGTATTTAAACGGAAGTAAAGAGAACACACTGAGTTTGAGAACAATTGTTTATTTATTCACTTTTACTATTATAATTATCCACTATGCACAATAATCCTTTGAAATGGCACACACAATATTTATTCAAAACAAAAGAATTATTATTATTATTCATCTAAATCCATTAAATATTATGGTTTCTTAAAAATGATATGCTATATTATATTAGAAGTTGCCGCGATGCTTCGCGGAGTTCGAAGTTACAGAAGCGCGCCGAAATACAAAATTCTGACGTTTCCGTACTGTGCATCTATATTTAAAAGCTCATTTTGGGCGGGGTTTATCCCTACTTTTAGAGTTTAGCCAATGGGCATGCGGACATCACTCAATTTTAGAGTCAAATAATCAATCATAAATGCCCAGATAACAATGCGTGCGACGCACGTCACCCGCATTTCGTGATTCTCATGCAATGCGTGCGAGAACGCGTGCATCTCGCCAGCAATATATGATGGTCACTTAGCTGCGAGCGTTATGAGTCGCATTTCGCTAGCACGGAACATGGGTACATGCTGCGAGCTTTATGAGTCGCATTTCGTCATCATGAAGATGCGTGAAAATTAACTTATATTTAAAAAATTTCTTAATCAATTGAATTTATTTTTCAACTTGTTTTTAAATTACATGCATTGGTATAAATTAAAAAATTTCAATAATTCTAATCGCAAATAAATTTTAAGTGAAATTTATTTTTTCTTTGCACTTTTAATTTGTAATATTTATGAAGAATGATCGAATAATATTAAAAATGATATGCAGATAAAAATTTAATTTATATTCACATAAATTTTAATTTCCGACATCAAAATCACATAGAATTAGTATATGTGCGAATTTGAATATTTGTAAAACGCGCGGATCAGTGGCGCGTCGTGTAATATATATTATCTCCGTCTCCGTTCGTCAGGTTCGTTTTCCTTCTACACGACAGTCTACTGTTCACACACGCTATCACACACGCTATCAACTTGATGACGCCTGACCATCGTTGGTTTTTGTAAAAGTCAGTAAAAGAGTTTTCAGCATCTTTTGGCATCTGCCGAAAAATGTTACTATCGTGTTTTATATCCGGTATTCCGAAAATTAATAGACTTGTGGTAAGTACAATCGAAAAAATATATAACCAGTAAGATAAACCTAACCTATCTTTTTTATGGTAAAGCAAAATAATTTACTGACTTTTCCCAGATTTGACGACCGACAAAATGGGCTCTTTGGTTTATTGGACGTATAAAAATATTAATATTCCATAATTTATTATTTTTAGAGCATAACTAATCACGACGTGCGAGTGATATGCGTCGCACGCGTGACCCGCACAACATTGCGAGCGATATGCGTCTCAATTGATGACACATATGTCTGCGTTGGTGAGTGGATATCGTGCGTATTGATCGGCACGACGTGCGTGCATAATGCATCGCATATTGCTCGCATTTTATCATCTGGGTGTGGTCACTTTACTTCTCCTACAAGTTTTAGGCAATTAAAGTTAGTGACAGTTCAAGGATTTGGGTACAAAGTTCGACGTTTTGCCAGGATAACCGTCAATTACTTTGAGCGACGGTTTCCTGTTTGAAAGTCCAATGATTTTTTTTTATGGCGTCTAGCTGGCGCCATGGCCCATTAATGATACTAAAAATAGCTCAAGGTCTCAAGTTCCTAACCTCTAAATCCATCTTGCGTACCAAACTGCGAAGTATTTTTGACGAATGTATAACCCAGAGGAAATAGGATACGATAGTTAAACATAAATACTCTAAAACGCAATTAGTCTATAGTTTCGTAGATATTAGTGTACAATTATAATTACTTTTTACATATACAAATGCATGCCCGTTCGTAAATTGAATCAGGATTATTCTTTTTCGAATGAAGAGAAAGAGAGAGTATGTTGGGGAATTCATATAATTATTGCAAAATATATTAAAGCTTCTTTTTCGTGGCACTAAAATTATTAAATATAAAAATTGTTAAAGTAAGTTAATAATTCCTCTTTTTGAATCTTTTCTATGCTAGTAATGGTAAGAATTGGTTATAAAATAAAAATGATTTTATCGACGGCAACACGCATGCTCGACATAGGGCTCGACAACGTGCCGGTTTGTTTACGTCGTAGCACTGAAAACCTGGACGTCGCGCCGTCTCCCTGGTTGTACTTGACTGCACGGGAATCTCCTCCATGCCCTCAACCAGGGTCCTCTTCTCTGATGTTATAGTGTCGTGTCCTCCGCGTTGCTTTGTGTGATATATGTGAGTGTGTGTATCTGTGACTGACCCCTGGTCACTTGTGAAGTTTGTGCGGGTGTTGAGCCCTTCGGCTCCCCGGTTTATATAAAAAAGAAACAAAAGGATGTGTGTGATTAGCGAGTTTAGTGTCGTTAATTTATTTATGTCCCTGGTCGGACTAATGATATTATAAGTCTAGATGTGGTACGAGGCATAGTTCGAGGAACTAATTGTAGACGGCGCTTCCGGCGAAAATTGCCCGATCCCCCCATGCTTCTCAACCCGTAGATTACGCCTCCCAATTCCTTTGCCCCCGCACTTTTCTCTCGCCGAATTAGTCCATCGAATAGCTGATACTCAGTCGGTACATACTTAAAAATATACAATTAAAATTTTATATTAAGTATTTTTTAAATTATTATTTTCAATTTTTCGAATAAATGTCGCATTAAAGAAATGTATAGATTCATAAAATGTACTCTTGAATTGCATTAAAATGTAATAGTATCGTAATGAATATTTTTAGCTGCTACATTTTTCATGGAAAAGGTTAGTTATATTGCAATTTATTTACTGTAACATTAGTGACATATTTTTAATGGTAACTAATACTTAATAACCTAGTAATTGTATTACTTACACAATCATATTTATTAAACAAATTAAATGTTTTAAATGTGAACTCAACACGGTTAAATCACACACCGTAAATTTTGTACACAAAATAATTGAAATTTTTTAAGAATTGTTGATTAAAATATTGTATGCAGAATTCTTTTTATTATTTTGTATAGAATTTTTCGGTGTAGAATTTATAACTATATTGAGTTAAAATTGAAAATAATTAATTTGTTTAATAAATATGATTGTGTAGAGTTTTCGCGTGTAGAATTAGCGATTTAGAGTTTTTAGATATAGACTTAAATGGTATAGAATCACTACTGCCGCCCTCGTTGTTTTTAGTTGAAGTAAACAATAGTTCGTAATTTTTTATGTTTGTGGTATCAATTATGAATTAAATAAATTATAATTAGCAATAAAATTGTATAATATGATTATTTTTTATTAGATTTGATTTTTTATATAATATTTGATAAAATTGTATGTATCTTGTCCCCAATTAATTTGATTAACTCATTAAGAGTTGAGTTTCAGTAAACTGAGTACCAGTAACAATGATCGAATAACGCGAATTTTATCATAATAGGAATATTATTAATATATGTGCTCTAATACATTTTTTCAAATTAACGCAGTTAAAATTCTTCTGGCAAAAGTACTTATGTCACAATAGTTTTTATTAGTTTGAAGGTAGCTCGTCAGTTCCAGAAAGCTCGCAAAGATTTTCCGGACTTACGAAGAAATATTTTTAAGCACGTAATTTGTGACTTTTTCAGCGCAATTTATTTATATTTTTGGTCGCCTAAATCCATAGGCTCCGAATTTTTAATTGTGAAACCGATACTTTAAAAATTTGTTAATGTATTTCTTAATTTTAATCGAATGGTGGAATGGTCCACGCTCCTAGGCCCACAGGTGGATCAGTCAAAATGAATGCAGATTTATAAATATTTTGTCTTACATTTTTCAATTGAAGGTGTAAACAATAAATATTCAGAAATTATTGAAGAGTTTTAAAAACGTTTATCTTTTTACTGTCTGTTTAAAATAAAATAATTTGTAAATCAGTTATCTATGAGTTTTATAAACTCATAGTAATGAGTTTTAAAACTCATAGTTATAGTTATGAGTTTTAGAAACCTTCAACTCGAACTAGAATATTCCCTAATTATAAAATCGTAGAATTTAAATTATTAAAAAATTTTGTTTCCTAATAAATATTATTTATTTATTAAAAATACGATAATAAAGTATTTTTATCAAAGAAATTTTTGTTTAATATTGAAATTGTTATTAAATCATTGTTTGAAGTTAAAATTAAAAATTGCATAAACAAATTAATGTAAAAACACGTGCGCCTCAAACGGAAAAAAATTTCTTCTTGAATTTTCTTCGAACATAATAATATTTTCGAAACAGACTTTGCAGAATTCAAATCAGCACTAATTTATCTCGAAGTTTCTTTTCAATTTTCTTAAAATTAACAATTCGATTTGTGAGAACATTTGTACATGTTTTGTACATGTTCAACCAACATTTTTTATCCAAAAATATATTTTCTTTCAGTTATTGTCATTTTGAATTTAAAAAATATTTTTTTTTTTAAACTGTAAAGTCAAAAAAAGTTTTTTCTTTCGTATGAATATTTGATTATTTTAATTTAAAAAAATATTTATCAAAGAAAAATTTTTCAGCCCTGATTTATCTCGAAATTTCTCTTTAGTTTTTTTTTTTAAATTAAAAATTCGATTTTCGAGAACGTTTTTTGTAATTTTTTAAAAAGACTATGTACCGATCGTGAGAGAACTCTTTTGTGTCAAGTGTTGGTTTTTTGGCTTTGGTGAAGGGAATCAGCGTGTGTGGATGCAGGAAGGGCAGTGAGTACAGAGATCAGGTGTAAAGGAAGAAGGATGAGTGAAATTGGAGCGTGCGAAGTTTTTGAGGTTAGGAGTAGGAAAATAGTTGTCGGGTAAGGGGGGCAAGAGGTAGGCGAGTGAAGAGCAGGAAAGGTCGCGGAGCACTGGGTAAGGTAGGATGCCGACTGCTCGAAGTCCACAAACGGGCGCCAGATGGCAGGTAATAGATGAAACAAGAGGTGACGAGGTTGTGAGCGCGGTTAGTGGGGAGAAGGGGGAAGATGACAGTAGCTGTGAAGAGACGTTAGAGACGCCGACCAGGGAGGAGACGGCAGAGAGAAGGGATTCAGGTACGGGCCATAAAGGCGAAAGGCCCTCTAACCTACAGCGCCTTAACAAGCTAGGCAGCGCGGGCTCGAATAGGAGCTTAGACGAATGGCGAATAAAAGTGAGCGCGACCAGTAGTGAGGGGGAAGAAAAAAGAAAAAGAGAGAAAGGGGACGGTGAATTAGAAAGGGACAAGGAAAGCAAGAAAGTAGGGACTAAAGTGACTAAACGGAAAACATCGGAAAGAGATAGGGGGGTTGGAGGAATGTTTGAAAAACTAGAGGCTCTCATAAAAGGGTTTAGAGAGGAAACAAGAAAGAGACTGGATGATATCAATAGGTATATGAATAGGCAGGGAAATGATGTAAGGGGGGAAATGAGAAAAGTAAGAGAAAAGTGGGAAGAGTGGGATAAACTCTGGAAAGAGGAGAAGGGCAAGGTATGGGGTAAACTAGAGAGCATAGAGAATAGACAGAAGGAGGATGATGAAAAGAGAAATAGTGAGATAAAACAGTTGGAAGAACGGGTAAACAACTTTGAAATGAGGAATGAGCATATGGGAAAAGAAACAGAGGGTGCGGAAATAGAAAAAGGGAGTCATAAGAACGTGCAAAATGAGAATGAAAGATTAAAGAAGAGACTAAGTGACATTGAAAGGAGGTTGGAAGGGGAAGAAAGGGCAAAGAGGAAAAATAACATAGTTGTCAAGGGATTGGTAATGGAGAGTGAAACAGGGGAAGCGGAAATCGAAAATTATAATGTAAAAAATCATATCTATTATTTATAGAAACATGAACGTATTAGAAATTATAATAATATTTAACAAATATAAACAGAATTACCTTTTTGAGAGTATTACTCTCGAAATTCAGTTTATTTATTACCATCATATCAGTGCTTCTGTCATTATTTATTTTTCATTATTTATTCCAAATATGTATTTTCTGTGTGTCTATACATTGCACTATTTTGATTATATTCGGAAGTGCGGTGTTTATGTAGTGATACACGTCAAACTTTTCGTCATATTTTACGGAGAACGAGAAAACCAGCGGTGGACTTCATAGTACGGTGAGGGCATCACCTCGATATGGGAGAAAAGGTGATGTCCTATATATATAGTTCCCCCACTCAACCCCAGCTGCTCGCAGGCAGCTGTCAGAATTTTGATTCCGTGTCGTTCCGCACGAGTAATGTTCTGCAGTTAAATTTGAGTAATAATTAATTTATTTGTATACGTGGCCAAATGCCACGTAACAGTATGTATGGATGTATGTATGTATATATGTATGTATGTTTATATGTATGCATGTGTGTATGCATGTATGCATGTGCGTATGTATGTATGTTAAGTAATTTTAAATCATGGTAAGGCTTTTGAAGATGAAATCATACGTAGTTGTGATTGCACTTAAAATGTCGGCTAAAATCCTTTTTTGTACAGGTAACTTTCACCGTGTGAAAAATTTCTAATCATTGGTGTTCTGGTAATCACACATACTCGGTATTCGCTCAAATGACTTGACCTGGTACTCATTCTTAATTGTTAAATTTGATCAAAATCAGGTAGGTTAAGGATTTTATTTAGTGCAATCTTTTAACGCGAAGTATCTTTCTGGCATCCTTAGCAAATCACAGTTCTGCCGTGATATTTAAGAAAGCCGGATCTACAAAAAAGGCAAACCGAGATAATCGACGAAAACTGTTAAAATCTTAGTTCGTGTAGACCGCTCGTTCAAATGACATTTCAACATTTTTTTTATTGTTCTTGGATAATTTACAAATGACCTTCTCATTTCTGTAAAAACCTTAAAAAATTGGTAATTTGGTATAAAAAATGCAGATCCTGCCAAAAATGTATACCCAAGTCACATAAAAAGGGCGGATCTGCAGATCCTGCTTTCTTGGCAATTTTACTGTGAATTATTATTACACACAATGAACCCAGCAAAAAAAAAGGATTGATACGTATTGGTGCGAATTAACATTTTTGTAATGCGCGTGAATCCCGTTTTCTGATTCGTTTAAACGCATTGAGACGCATTCAGATGAATTGAGACAGCGCGAATTGAATGCGTGTGAATTCATATGAATGCGTGGGCAAGGTCAATTGGAAAAACAATTTATAAAAAGTGCATGCGTCGAGACTTGAAACAGCGATCCCTCGTGCATCAGTCCAGCGTACCCGCCACTGAGCTACGAGACAATTTACTAAACATTTACAATAAATTCTATATTCCCCGCACGTTGGTTTTCCTGTTACGGATTGAATTGTATAAATCAACACTTGCTGAAATTCGCCGTGACGCATTGGGGCGAATTCAAGTGCGTATTTTACTCTCGCGAATTCGGACGCATTGGCCAATGTTAAGGCGTTTGCGTGCTGACGCATTGAAGTGTATTCGCTGACTTTAGCCTTTGGCACCATATTTGTACGTATAGAAAGATTTAAAATTGAAGTACCGTCTTCACGAATTTACACGCATTGACACATAGGTCCAATGCGTCATTGTCGCAAAGCAGGATTTGCAGGGTGTCTTAGTCTTTTCAATTCAATTCGTATCAATACTTTCTTTTTTGCTGGGAAATACGTATATAATAACACATTTTCTGTTAATTTCTGTATTTAAAAAAAAGCTTGAACAAATAAACACCAAATTCTTTTGCCCTAATCAATTAAAATTTACAGTTGGCTTGTTTTATTAATTTCAACAAATATATTTATTTAATTGAACAAAATATTTCTTCGTTTGAACAAAATGGTTTTTTAACTGTACAAAATTATATATAATCTTCACTGAATTAACCAAGCAAGCTTTTGATAAAATTTTCCAAATATAATTAAAGAAATTTTTCAGTTTACTCAATCATACTATATTTTATCCCTCTAATAAAGAAGTCTTTGGTTAATTCAGTTTTGAATTATCTTATTCTATTGTTAACGGAGGATGTAGTTAATTTAAGGCTTGTGTTTGAATCCTCATTGAATAGAATAATTAATAAATCGATACAAACACGTGTTCATAATAATTTTAAATATAAGTTTCCATAACACTAATTAAATAAAAACGCCAATCTACAGGCCTCAATGACGTCGTATTGACGGTTCGAAACATACCTATAAGTACTGACGAAACTTGTAGATAGTAAACAAAATTGATGGCATACCAGTTAATAATGGACAATTTTTTAATATAAACGTTGTCATCAATATTGGTCCCTTAACGACCGCATTCGACAAAGGTATTTATTCATCTTGGACCTGATATCTGGCACATATTTCCGGTTTGTGGTCATTCCTATTGTGAACGCAACCGCAATTTTAGGATGTATTCTGAAAAAAGAAGAATCTAGAGCGAATCGAAAAGCCCAATGGGTACATAAACTTCATTAGAAACGCTTGAGATCCCCCGTTCATGACGATTGAACCTGAAAACCAAATTTTACATAATTTTGAGAAATCATTCGAGAAAACAGTACAGCACCCGAAGGGGATGAAAATAAGCGAGGCAAAGTAGAAATTTTCGACAATTACAGATTCGTAGATCCTATATCATTTAACGTAAAACCAAAAATTATATTAGCTGAAATCGAAAAAGCCCCCTCTGATCATCGGGATCAGTAAGGCTAAAATATACTATGTTAAATGTCTTTTGTGGTACATTTCTCCAGTAGGAAACGTTCCAGAAACGTCCCACTGGGACCTGAAGGGGACCTACCGCCAATAACAGACATACAAATGTGTAATAGTAATAATAGTATATTGTAACATTATCATAATTTCTAGCCGGTGATCGATTTTGTGTTTACTAATATTCTCAATTCATTTATCTATGCATCTGGCTAATTTTAATGAAAAGACGTGAATTTACTAAAAACTATATTAATTTTTAGTAATGGTATTGTTGCATTTTAAACGTATTTCAATGAAATTCGTTTTCATTGAGAGATTCGTTCATTTTGGATTTACATTCTCCTGTCGAGTAAATTGCAACCAACAATATAAATTGATTCCAATACTTTTAGGACATTAAAACTAGCCATAAACATTTTATAACCAAATTTGATGTTTAAATATACTACAATTGAGTAAGAATTATTCTTACAATTAAAATTGCCACTGAAATTTAAATAATTATTCAAATAAAGAAGCAACGGACTGTTGATTCATTCAAGAGAGAGATGATTGCTTGTTTTTGCGATGACTTGAACATCCCATAAGATTTCTTTTTATTTATAAATTATGCTTATGATTAATTGAATTTTCACGCACAATTTCTCAATTTGAATTTAATTTTTAAACAGATGATTTTAAATTACACTGGATTACCAAACTTAGAGAAACTGAGATACCAAAACTTAGTTCGCACAACGAGGTCTTTATTGTTAAATAAAGTGCAAGGTCGTTACGAATTCCATTCTGGCTCTATTATTTTAAAAAAGCAAAGTAAAACTCCCATACAATTTCAGTAGCTAATGCAACCATGCAGAACGAGGTCTTTACCGTGAGATAAAATGCAAGGTCTTTACAATAAAAGTTGTGCACACTACATTATCATTTGTTTCATTTCCCACACTGAATGCAAACATGCGCAACGAGGTCTCCACAAAAATATGGTGTGCAAATTCGTTACAATAATTGAATCACAATAATTAAAAAAGAATATATAACCCAAAAACTTACGTCTACTTATCCGAATTGTAACGAAGGATAGTGTAGTAAACGGAAGTTTTAATTGAAACAGGAGAATCCGTTGAGAGTGGCGTCTTTGGTACCGATACCGGAATGAATATATTAGGTTAATTGCTTCCATGCTATTCCCACTAATTAGCTGATGGCGCGCGCAATCGATCGAGTGATCGAATGATTTCGTGAATCAACCCTTCGCTCTACCGGCTTGTTCACTTTTGAGTCAGGGGCGTATCACCATAAATATTCGTTCGTAGCTTTATGATTTAATACTAATTATGAAAACAGAACGGACCGTCTCAATATTTTACCAAATGTACTTCTTTCAGAGGTTACAAAGGTCAGAGGATCGTGTTCAAAAGTTCTCAGAAAGTGTAAACTACATCTATTTGATACTTTCATCGTTTGAATGTGATCTCGTTTTTCTTCTTAAAACTTACCTTCCAAATCATATTTGCAAACATAGAATTACACTACCGGCGGAAATTGTCGGTGCGATCAGCGAAAGCACCATTAAAAATCACTGCTGACTTTGAAACGCGATTACGCGTTTAAAAAAGGAGCGAGAAACTTAAAAAAAAACGTTAGAAAGCTTATCAAATGATGGGCCAACTGAGCCCCAAAAGAGATATTTTTGACCTTTTAAAGGGAATACACCACGTGAGAGGTTTAAAAAAATGCAAGAATTTTGCAAAGTTTGTACCTCGACTCCAACTTGTGGCATGACCTAGGAAAGCTGTAGCAAACATCTCAAATTTATACCAAACAGTCTTTGAATTCTTATCTTTAATTTAAGCCAATAAAACTTTCAAAACTTTATGGGTTCTCGATATACGACTAAAAATGTTCAAGTCTCAAATGTCAAGTTACAGTCAGCAATTACTGCTGTCGGCCGCGAGATCGGTGGTCGTTGCATTGGCATAAATTGAAGATAAGGCTTCAAAGACTGTGTAGTATGAATTTGAGATTTTTGCTACAACTTTCCTAGGTCATGCCACAAGTTGAAGTCGAGGTAAAAAATTCGAGAAATTCTTGAATTTTGTTGTAAACTTCTCACGTCGTATATTCTCTTCAAAAGATAAAAAATATCACCATTAGGGCTCATTCGACGCGAAATTTAGTAAGCTTTCTAATGGATTTTTAAAAAAGTTTATCGCTCCTTTTTGGAACGAGTAATCACGTTCCGAAGTCAGCCGTGATTTTCAATAGTACTTTCGCTCATCGCACCGACAATTTCTGAAGGTAATGTATGTCTGCTGACTGATCTTGCGTAAAAGAGTCTGCCTAGGAGCGGAGCAAAATAATTTAAACACTAGCCGTTTAAAATGGCCATTAACGACGTGACCTTTATTCTTTAACCTTCCGATCTTTCCCTCACGGATTGGATTCGGAATTTATGTTTATCGAACCGTTCGGATAAAAGTAATTTTGACGCAGTACTAAAACGCACTACACAATGAATGAATATACCTGCAATGACATTTTCAAGGTCAATTTTGAAAGTGAGTCAGCAGGCCGGCCGTGGGTTTTTTGCAACAATAGCACACAACCCTTCTCAAAGGTGGTACATTAGGAAGTGAGAGACCTGGAAAAGGGATGGGAGGGTTTCACCGGCGGCCTGGGTTTGAATCCTCATCCAGATTCAATTTTTGCGACCTAGCGAGGGCATATTTATGATGACTTATTTTGTGGGGGTCCACATACTCCTATACGGTACAGTATATTCAAAGTAACCGTTTACAACATGCAAAAGACGAATGCAATCAAATCTTTATTGCCAGATAACTTCTAGCCGGACCTCGCTCACGCGGGGTCCGTAAATTATTACAATTAATTAAAAATAATTAATAGTAGAAAATTGGAATAAATTCCAGTTTCTCTCAACAACTTCCTGACGAATATTTTATTTATATAAACATTATCTCGACATTTCGAAACCGGCCCGGTTTCCCCATCAGGTGTTAAATTATATATTGATGTTACATTTCTGTACGGAATGTTTTGGAGCTCATCTGCTCATTACGTAAGTCAAATCAAATTTATGTTGCAGTTTTTTGATTAGTTTACTGGTTTGAGTTTTGGTGCTCAAGAACTTTTTTAAGAGTAGTTAAGATTAAAATGATAATTTTTATGATTATATAAATTTGTTCATTCTGTTCAAATTCAGATCAATAATGTTTAGATTGGTTTGAGTTTTTTTGAATCGACGCATAAGGCAAATAATAAATAAATCGGTTTTTGGGATCGACACAGACAGAATGAATAAAACAATAAATAGTAGATTACTATAGTTATTTTTGGTACTATCTAGTTTATTTTAATTTTAGAGGTCACACACATACTATTTAGGGTTACTTCCAATCATTTTTCACATTCAGAAACATGATCTGTGAAAAACATTGAAAAGCACGAAAACGTTTTTTGATTGATTTCATATGAAATCGGGCAGTCAGACCTTGGTAATATCACGGAATCGTTTGGGCTGAAATAAATTGTCTTCCATGACAAAATATAAGACACGTATTTTTTGTTTCGCCGACAAAATTTTTTCACGAACTTAGGGCTACTTATACATTCAGGCGAATTATGAAAAAAGTAACGAAAAACTTAATCTACATTTTTTCAAAGAGACCACCTTTGATTGTTTTCTTGATTTATTGTTTGGATTTATAGTAATAAGAGGGAGATAGCCCACAAGTTTCGCCACGTCTAAACAACTTCTTCACACAGAAATACTTATTTTTCATAATATAATGTAAATTTTGACCAATTTTAATAATTTTTTGAAAACATTCTTAGTTTCATGTCTTGAAGAAGCTAAAATCATATATTATAACTTTCTGTCCAAAGTTTACGTAACAGTTTCGAAAGTTTTATGCTGTTACATGGTCCCTAAAACGATAATAAGGGATGATTTAACTTCAACGAAAAATTAAAATCCCGAATGTTGAAAAATACCAAAAATATAATTATCGTACTAGAAAATTTCCAAAAAATGAAAATTTCCGAAATTTCAAATTACCGATGAAAAGTAAAGTTACCAAATATATTTAGTAACGAAATTTAAATATTCCGAAAGTAAAATTTAATTAAGTCGAAAAATTCAGAAATTTTCATCCAGAAATTGCGCAAAATTAGTAAATTTCCGAAATTGCTAATTACCAGTAATACTTATTTTATGTATTTCATGCATACTGCATAGATTTAAATGTAAAAGAGATTTTCAACATTTTGAACCAGACACGTATACCTTTAAGTGTACAATAAAAACATTATTTTTACCGATAAAAATATTAAATATAATTTTTTTCGGGAATTTGGACCACAGATGCACCACAGATCATGCAGTCGTGCCATGTAACCTTCTCGTTCAGGGGCCATACTGGTATCGTAGCACTCTAGCAGGTCGTCATTGAGTCGATCCGTCCACCCAAAAGTATTGAGATTTCGCCGGACCATCGCATTGACTCCGTCTTGATTGCCTCCCGCAACTCTAGGGTAGTCGGAATTGTTGTCCGATACATTGTCGAGAGCCCTGCACGTTCGATTGTTTTGAACCGCACTTAGTACAACTATGTTTGGTGTTGTCATTATTGTTCCCACGAGCAGCTAGAGAAAAGGGTTCGTCCATCCTTGTAGAGCCCCGCATGTGTGAAGACGCACGTAGAAACCGAAAAAAGGCAACTTGTCCAACCCAGAGAATTACAGGCCAATGACTTGTGCGAACAACGTGGCTCGAGAAAAGGCGTAGCAGGCTGCCGAGAGACTTGCTAATTGACCGATGCGTCTGCAAAGACGCAGTAGCCCATTAGCGCGTCCTGCCAATGGCCTGGATTGACTACCGGAAACCTTTCGGTTCAAACTCTTATAGACTAACCATCTGTCTGTTGAAAAGCTTGAAGGTTTATCCAGACAATGTGAGATGTATAGACAGACTGATGCCCCTTCGGAAAACTAGATTTACTATCTCATCTGGAAATTATCACGTGACGACGAACAACGTCACCTTCCAGAGGGGCGTCTTTCAAGGCGATACCATAAGCCCTCTGCTTTTTTGCATCAAACTTTTGCCTCTATCTCTAGCACTACGAAATTCTCCTGGTGTACACAGGATAGATTAGTTCTCAAGGACACTGAGCGTGTGCATATAAGTGATATTAGACATCTTGACACAGGAGAGACCTATACATACCTTGGTGTGCCTCGAAGCTGCATTCAGGACGTAGCATCAGAGAAGGAGTCTCTCCGAAGCAGATACAAGCATCTTCTTTGAAAGTTGTTCAATGGACGAAGAACGAGCTTACGGCCCTTGATATCGGTACACGTAAGATCATGCATATGTATAGGAGCTTGCATTTCAATTCATCCGTTTTGTGATTATACATCTCACGCCGTCATGTCGGAATGCGTTGTACCAGCAGAATTTCAATACTTTTGAGTGGACGGATTGGCTCAATGACGATCTGCTTGAGTGCTATGATACTAGTATGGCCCCTGAACGAGAAGGTTACATGGCACGACTGCATGCTCTGTGTTGCGGGAAACACCCAAAGCTCTCGCATTTTTGACATCAACGTCTGCGAAACCATGCCGAACAATCCCGAAAAAGGGGTATCAGGATCCTTCATTTTTATGAGGGAACAGTGATCCACGACATCTACACGCCGAGTTCCGAGGCTCAGTTACACCACTCTACAGCCGCGACCCCACCTAGCCACGGCCTCTCCACAAATTCGGAAAATCCGGTAGACGAGTCGACATCTGGGCTCTCCACCAGGGCACCCAGGACTCCTCCCGCTGACTGACCTTGGAGGCCTCTCCCTGGAACAGGAGCTTCACCTGACTGAGGAGGTTCTCCAGGCCGTCGAGGCATTGACAACCTCGGACCGAACCCCTTCACCCCTGACGATTATCTCGGCAGAGGAGGTGGAGGGAGCCATCACAGCCTCAGCTCCGCCAGAGAGAACTAACTCGCCCCTTACAATTACGCTGAACTAGGAAGTAATTGAGGTCCCGCCAGAGAGAACTAACTCGCCACTTACAATTACTCTGGACGAGGAGGTAATTGAGGCCCCGCCAGAGAGAACTAACTCGCCATTGGCAATTACGCTGAACGAGGAGGTAATTGAGGCCCCGCCAGAGAGAACTAACTCGCCATTGGCAATTGCGCTGAACGAGGAGGTAATTGAGGCCCCGTCAGAGAGAACTAACTCGCCACTTACTGTTACGCAGGACGAGGAAGTAATTGAGGCCACTCAGGAAGACGACTATCTGGATCTTCAGACCTCTCCGATTAGGTTGACGCCGCCTCTTCTTCCGAGTTTGACACCTGTCTACACAACCCGGCCCGGGTCATCCAAGGAACCCTTTCCCCGAGAGGTTCTGCGACCCCCTACCTCGGGGGCGGACATATTATTTATTGACGGTAAGGCCACCCTCAGAAGGAAGGATGAAAATCGTAATTGCGCCGCGAGGGGGTATCAGCGTAAGGGGACGACGCCTGAAGCTCGGCAGCTACCTAAACCCCGGTTACATCCGTACGGGTCTCCCCGCAAGCAACAGGCCCTGAGGGCAGTTTTTGGCTGTGAGAAAAAACGAGCTCCGATATCGCCATGACGTTCATCATCCGAGCACCGACGTCAAAGTCCTCCGAGAAGCCCGAAGAGGCTGAAATCCATGGTTGTACGACCTCCAGGAAGATCCCGGGAGCTAGATCCCCCACGGTATCCTCGTTCCGGCGGAACCGTGTCGAAACAGGCTCGCAGGAACCTGTTTTAAATAAAATTGTCACCTTGAACCCTCTATCGGTGTTCAGGATGGTGTCAGCACTCAACTTTAACACTGCAATTCTCAACGTCCACAAGTCACTCTAAATAGTATCGGGAGGAAAACTGCCAGTAAACACTGTCTAATTGTCAAAATTGTACACACAAAGACTTGCAGTAAAGTGCACCAAAAAGTGAAGCATTTGCGAACTCGCCAGAATGCATCAATGAGGATCCGGCTCGAAGAACCAAAAATGTCCACGAATGTTTGAACAATATAAATATCTGTAGAACTGTGAAGTAGAATTAGGCAATTTATTTTCAATAATTGTTATTTATGGTATTAGAACGGATGTGAGACAAATAAGTTGATGCATACATTAAAATTAACTGATGATGCTCCACTCAGAGCCGTTTTTATTAACAAACACGTAATTACTGGCGAATTAATAATGATTTAGTCCGTTTTGATTTACGAAGAGAAGAATCAAGTTCTTCCGGGTTCGCTTGTACGACGACGACTGAAGTGTTCAACGAGACACTCACACAAGTCAGCAAGCCTGCTTGCCGAAAAATACGATCATAAAAGGATAAACTTTGAAGCGTTTGAGAATAGATATATTATCACACAATTAAATAAATATATGATAGATAAAACATAATATTGAATAAAAAACGTAAAGAACAAATAAATCAGTCAATTCCGAACAATTAGCGAACTTGCAGCTACGATGTAGAGAGCAGGAAGTTGGTGTTGCTTCGTCTTATGACTCAAGAATTAGACTAGTTTTCTATAAATTCCAGCACCGGCTTTTACCGACATAGTAGACGGGTTATGGTCCACTTGTTCTGTACGATTAGTCAACTCGCGACTAGAATGTGGAAAGAAGGATAGGAACGCTCTGTGTTATGAATTAATATTTAGAGTCGTTTTCTATGGATTCCTGCACCGACATTTACCGACATTGTGGAATGTTCGGTTAACGCACGGAAACGTGTGCATGCACCCGTGCATATGCGTGAGCGTGTGTATTGACGGAAGCTTGTGTGACGTTTCAGCTTATTGCATGATGAGAAGAGGAGGAAATGATTGAGATTCTGTGATGTCTTATATAATAATAAGAATGATAATAATACCAAAAATTTCGATGGAAACGCGAGCGTCTGCTCGTGCTTGTAACATGATTTGGAGATAAGAGTGCTGTGAGAATGATGCAAATAAATTCTTCGGGTTTTTTTTTCATTCTTAAGTCTTTTTGATTGGAATTTCTATGTTAGACTAAACAATACAAAGCATAGGAAACCTGCACTAACCTGTATGTGAGAAATCTCTTGAAATGTGAGTTGCTATGTGTCAATTTGCTAAAATAAGATATAATGAAATGTTGTCGCGTAATAGTTCCTAAAACTTTCTACGGTGTATGGCATTACTTACATTGAATGCATATCCACATGAGTTTCATATTTCATACAAAATAATCTAAACATGTCTTTTATTCAATAACCTGACCTTATTATTATATCATTAAGCCACATCCCTTTCGGGGTAAGCGTGACTCACTCGGTGAGAAAGCGAGTAATGTGAGGGACAGGGTATTGATTTTTAGATTGATGTAGAATTCCCGTGTTGTTTATTTGAATAGCAGGATCGTTCCGCAACACTACTCCAACTGAGGTCGCTGCGACCCAATCTCTGTAGCGAACACCCCAAGTAAAGAGCCTTACAAAGTCATCATGTAAAGCTCCCCACTCGGGCCCATTAGTATCCAAGGTCTTTCGCTTCATGCGTCATTCACACTTTTCTATCTTGGCATACCTCTTTAGCTTCTTTCACATCCATACATTTTCTCATGCAAGCTCTTGTGTTTCTATGGCTTCTTATGTCTCTTCGAATTAGGGTTTCATTCACACATTGTAATCATTCTTTCCGCGGTCTGCTTCTGGGCACGCTGTCATTTACTTTGCCTTGATACACTTGTTTCGTCAATCGTTCATCTTTCATTTTCTCAACATGCCCAAACCATCTTAACGAATTTCTTTCACATATGTCAATTAGTGTCTCCTCTAAACCACATTGTTTGAGGATTATCTCGTTACTGACTTTGTCCATCAGCGTTTTACCGCACATCATGCGCAGGAATTTCATGCTAATCTCATTAATTTTACTCTTACCCTTTTCTTGGTAGGTCCAGGTCTCGCTACCGTACTGCGCAGTCTGTATAAATATAGTGTTATATATTACCCTTTTAGCATTACCTGATATATTTTTACTTCTGATAATGGATCCTGCTCTACCGATAACCTTCATACCCTCGTTTATACCTCAATATAATTCTCCATCTATCTTTCCGGCGGCAGTGAATAGGCTACCAAGATATACGAACTTATCAACTTGTTCTATTCTCTCATCATTTAGAACAATGTTGCATATTGTTTTCTCACCCTTTCCTTCAAACACCATAATTTTGGTTTTACTTACGTTAATTTTGAGGCCCATGTTCTTCATGTTGTACTCAGTTTGCTCAACATTCTTTGCAAGTCTTTGATTGACTCTGCCATAATAACTTTATCATCAGCGAACACTAACCCACGTATCCTTACGGACCCGAGATCTACACCTTCTTCGTCGAAGAGGGCCATTCTTAGACACTTGTCCATGAATATAAAGAATAGCCATGAGGACATCACACATCCTTGCCTAACACCTTGAATACTATCGAACCAGTCACTCAGTTTCCCATTTACACTTACCCTATCTTTGCTACCTGAATATATTGTTTTTATTGCTTGTAGGAGCCATCCATTGACACCGTACTTTTTCAGGACTTTCCAAAGTCAAAAAATGCGCAGAAAACATTTTTCTTTACTCTCAAACTCTTTCTGTGATATGTTTTAAGCTAAATATTTGATTTGTGCATGATCTTCCGTGCATAAATCCACTTTGGACTTCCCATATCTTATCTTCTGTTATTTTCATTACCCTGTGAATACGTATTTATGAATATATTTTACTTACGGTACTTAATAAGCTGATACGTCTGTAATTATTGCTTTTGCTTTTATCCTCTTTTCCTTTGTATATTTGTACGATAATTGCCTTTTTCCAGTCCTTTGGAACTTCTCCCATCTCGATACATAAATTTATAATTTCGCACAACCTGTGAGGTATGTAGTCGCCACCGTATTCAAGCATTTCAGCGTTAATACTGTCTACACCAGCAGCCTTACCATTTTTAAATTCCTAATTGTATCCCTAACCTCAGAGACAACAAAAGTCGTTTCTTATTTTATTGAAAATTAATTTTTTATAACTGAAGGTTTAATTTTTCCACCGTAAGTGGAAAATTTTTCTTTTTTTGCATAAAAATTCGTCTTTTTTGGTAGAAAATTAATAATCCTTGTTTCAAATTTCCCCAGAAAATTATTATTTGGTGGAAAATGCATATTCTCGGGTTAAAAATTCAACTGTTTCACAGACAAATTCGTTTTTTGGCTTTAAAGTTTTAAAAAAATTCTCTCAATAAATACGGTCTTTTCTGAATCACTAGCAATCGATGTTCTGATAAAAAACAAAATCACAACAAGAATTCTGTAAAATGGAAAATTATCGTTCTTTAATAAAATATGTTAAGGGAAGGATTTCCCTAAGTTCTTTACAGCCACTTCTGTTGAAAAGAAAAAAAATCTGCATTCTGAACGAATTCTGAATTGTGAAAACAATAATATCCGTGTTGAATAATTAACAATGATAATATTTGAATATATATCCTTTCCCCCTAACCTGAATCAACAGTGTGCATTTCAACTTTATGAACTCATGTCTACATGTCTTCTCAAGTTAAAACTGTGCTCCAGCAATCTGTGGCGGCCATATTTTCTCCGTAATAACTTTCACTTCTCTATCCGGAGGTTGGTACTACTTAGAACGCAAGGCAAACGCACGCGCGGTGCCGCGCGGTGCGGGATGGGCTTAATGTGGATTCACCAATAATTGGTTCAATTAATTAATTAAAATTTACATTCAACCAAACAGATGAATTTTTAACTACAGTTACGATGAATATACAACTGAAATGGTTGCATAATCAGTTAAAATAATTGATTTAAAATTTAAAAAAAAACTTTAAAGCCAAAAAACGAATTTGTCTGTAAAACAGTTGAATTTTTAACCCGAGAATATGCATTTTCCACCAAATAAGAATTTTCTGGGGAAATTTGAAACAAGGATTATTAATTGTCTACCAAAAAAGACGACTTTTTATGCAAAAAAAGAAGAAAAATTAAACTTTCAACTGTAAAAAATTAATTCTCAGTAAAAGGAGAAACGACTTTTGAAAAAAGGATGTCAATTTTCAACCAAAAAGATGAACCATTATCCCAAAAAAAGAATTGTCAACTAAGTACAATTTTAAATTACGAAACCACAATTTTCAACAAAACAATGAAACTTTCAAGCAAACAGATGAATTTTCAACTACAGTTACGATGAATCTACAAATTAAATAGTTACATAATCAGTTAAAATAATTGTTTTCCAATTTTTAAAAACGCGTTTCCAACCAAACAGATGAATTTTCAACTAAGACAGATTTATTCTTAAGCCATAAAGAGAAATTTTCAACAAACTTATTCAATTTTCAAGCAAGCAATATATCAGCTTAATTTTCACCGCCAGGAGTGAGGAACTAAAGACAAAATAAATAGAAATATGGCAAATAAATTACTAACAAGACTTTCAACCTTTTTTTCACTGGCCATTAATATATTAGGCAGAAATATATAAAGCACCGTGCTAAGCACCCTAGACTCTGAATTCTGGGGTTCATGCATACGTGTATAATCTTCGTCAATTGTTTACGTGGTTTTTCACGTCGTGCGCATCGTCTCGAGGTAAGTTTTTTTATTATTTCTCGACAACTCAGGGAGATCCCATTTTTATGTTCACAGGGTTTTTAGAGCACATTGTAAGGTATTGAGAAGAACAATTTGAAGAAAATAAAGAATGGATTTCTTTCCAACATTCAGTTTAACAATGGCTTCTTGAAATATCCAAAGCGTTTTGAAATATTTACAAAGACAATAGACTTTTTCACGTGTGCATTTTGTCGGATCGAATATGGTATTTTCGATTCCACGTGCGTTCATTTGCGGATCAGTTTATTCGATCGATCCACCGATGGAACGTCGAAAACCAACATTCGATCCGTGCCACGGTCGGATCGGTTTTTTCGATCCGATCGGCCCGTCCATCGAATATCGAAAAACCGTCATTCAATACTACCTTCGAACCGGTTTTTCGATTCGATTGGCCCGTGTGTCTAAAAATCCCATATTGGATGTGCCTGAGATTGAATCGGTTATTTACTTTTTTTACGGTTTTGTATTCCATTTTAAATTTTCTTCAATTGTCTACAGTTGAATGTTGTATAGAAAGCAACTGATAAAAATGTTATATTCACATCATTTTTTATGACAATTCAATAAATTTGGAAAAAATGTTCGAACCGGAAATTTTTCCCACCTGAAAATAAAACAAGAAATTCTATACATTAACTTGAGTATTGGACGATAAATAGGATTTTTAATTTGATTTTAATCTAATTTAAAATTCTTAAATTTCATTTTTCCCACCGATAAAAGGGGCGAATTTTAGTTTGTATATTTAGCATTTAATTTGTACAATTAAAGTTTGTGAAATTGTTACTCAACCATTTCGAATGTTTCATTTTACGATAATGTTCATTTTGAAACCCTTACAATAAAATCTATTGAAATTAGAAGGTTTCCATTTTAAAACGTGTTCATTCTTAAACGATTGAATAAAGAGTTTTTGAATGGCAAATTTTTTAAGCTTTAATTTGGAATATTTGGAAAGTTGAAAATTCAGAAGATTTTAATTTTGGCTGCTTTTCTGTGTCGTTTAGTTTTAAATACTTTAAATGAAGAAATCTTCAGCTTTAACAGTTTGAACTTTTGAATTTCAACTTGAATTTCAATGCCCTGGAAAAATGTTGTGAAATGGGAAATAACCGGAAAATGACCATGAATTTTTTCGTTAATAAAAGTGGCCAACTTCGATTATTATAACCGTATCTTTAAATTTGTTCTTTAATTTAATTTAAATTTTCAAAACTCAAAAGTTTGAATTGAGATTATTATTAGCCAATCAGTCGTTTATAAGGTCAAACTTGTCAATGTCAATATTGGGCTCTACAATTCATATCCTTATTATAGGTATAAAATATCATGATATATCTGATATTTGATACTGTTTAATTTATGTTCTCTTATTAAAGATAATTTAAAAATTGCATTGAACTTCATCACAAACCTAAAGGAAGGTAAGGTAAGGCCCAATACTAACAAGTTCGACTTTGTAAGCGACTAATTAGAAAACAATAATATTATTCGAATTGTCGATTTTTTAATTTTTTAATTATACTAGGAAAGAAATTTAAGTATATTGTTATAAATTATAATGATTTTTTCATAAATGACCTGCTAAATTATTGTAAATTTGGTCTTAAATTGTTTGTAGGATCTCAAACAACTGTAATCAAAAACAAAATCCCATCTGGAAAAAACTTTTAGTTAAAAGAGATAAAAATCAGTTAAAATCGGTTCCACTTTTCTTTTTATAATATTGTCCAAAAATATTATAGAATACAATTAATGAAAATTTTAATTCAATACTATACAACTTAATGAAAATTTGAGGTACATATATTTTATATGACCTGAAATTTCTCATTTCCCAATTATTAATCCAAATGCCAGAAATTGAGAATAGAAAATTTTGTTAAACTGTTATTTGATGAAAAAATTTAATTAAAGCTAGGGTAATAAGTAATAACAGAATATTGGACCATCCTTCAGTAGCGATCCTCCCACTTTATAATTCTTGCTTGAGAATATTATAGAAGAAAATAAATATTTTAAACCTGTAAAGCCTGTAAAAAACATGTTACAAATCTTGAGATGAATAACATCTAAGGAATTATTGTTACTAGGTACTATGTAATCGTTAAACAAATTTTAATTATTAAAGTACAAATTAACGACACGTTTCTTCTATTGCTGGACTATATATAGCTCGCATAATATTAACCAGCAGATAGACACATTATTGTCTTCATGTCTCTTTGGATCTGCGATCTGCATTCTATATGTATCGGTTTAGATTTTTACAGTTATAATTCTATTAAAAACTTAAAATACCTTTTGTCAGTCGTATATTGGATTTTAGACAATCTAAGGCCGACTGATCGAATGAAAAAAAACGACCCGACCGTGGCTAGGATCGAATGTCGGTTTTTCGACATTCGAAGTCCGTCCAATGTCGGATCGAAATCGAATCGAATTTTTGTACACACGTCTAATCTAAATGTATTCACTTTGCATTCGTTTGTGTTAATTTTTTATAACAATGAACTTGAAAAGTCTAAATCATTTGTTGTCTTACACCTTCATGAACTGAATACGAGTTTACAAATGAAAGAGAGAAATATTAATTTCTTTCGATATTTGCATTTCTTACGATTTTTTGGAATCTTTTACAATTTCAAACAAATTTTACTGCAATATTCTCCATTCTTTTTAGACATACCGATACTGGAAATTAATCTTTTAAAATGAAAGCGGCACACGGTAAATTAATTGTTCTTGAATCATGTAAATTTTACTTGGTTCAAGTCAATGACAGGTACAACTGGGGATGATATAATATAATTGTTGTCCAAATGAAGAAATACTTAATACCGTATGCTTAGTACAAGTGTGCATTCATAAAATGGAATAGGACACTTTCTTATGGTCACGCTTTATTGTGTTACTTCATATAGAGATGTATTCAAATAAATAAAAAAGACAAGAAAAAAACCATATATATATATATATATATATATATATATATATATATATATATATATACACATACATACGAGAATTTACACCATTATTATATTAAATTATTGAAATGAGATGCTTAATTGAAATTTAGATTTACTAGTTTATGGTTTATACTTACATCGGTTTTAGATCATGACAGCCTCTTCCTGTTTCAAATGAAATCTATATTGAAGGTGACAAGTTGGCTAACTTGAACACTTGTTGTGTAAAACATTTTTCTTAATGCTTAGAAAAAAAAGAAAGTTTCACATAAAAAGTATGGAAATTTCCCAATTTTCAGTTCAGGTACAGATTTGTTATAATAATAATAATAATAATAATAGGTTCTAATCATCTACCGAAAAATGGTGTAATTTCGGATATTGTAGTATTTATGGAGTGAAATGAGGCAATTTTCTTTTGAGCTTGGGTCCTGATTCTAACACCCTCAAAGTGAAATCAATGAAGTAATTCAACCGACATTCGGAACTTAACCTACACAACTTCGTTGTCGATAATGTCCAACAATTTGCACAACACATTTCATTTCTTGCTTGGTGACACCTCCTCAAAGGCATTCAATAAAATAGTTTCATATTCGTCAATTTGTCTTTCTTGAAGAAATTGTTCGTCACTCCTTGGCACTGCTCCCAGCGATGATTCCTTCAACACTCCTATTTCCATCAATAATTCAGTCATGTTTTCCGCCTACTTTCTTAACATATCCAACGATGCACCAGCATCATCCAGTGTGGTATAAAACAGCGATTCCCAAACTACTGCCGACGGTCACGTCCCCGACCGCGGTCGGGGGAAACCACCCGGGCCGGGCAGCCGCCGTAGGGGGATGCCACCGGCAGCTCGGGCAACTCGGCAGCCCCCCGCTGTCAGCAGACGGCTACTTTCGTGTACCTCCCTGCTTAAAATGTCGGATAGGACGCGCTTAGAAACCGGTTAGAGGTGGGTTGTAAACGGCCCAAACCGCGCCGTAACCGAGTTTTGTCTCCGGGTTATAACCGACACCTAACCAGGCTCTATCTGGCATTATACAATATTCGTATCCGGTTTCTAGCTGGTTTGTAACTGGATCCACAAAATACTTCAACCCGGTTCTTATCCGGCCCTAACCGGCTTGTACCTGATTTTTATCTCCAGTTTACATCCGACACCTAACCGGGCTCTATCCGGCAACATGTAATGTTCGTAACCGACTCCTATACGGTTTTTAACTGGGTCCACAAAATACTTCTATCCGCTTCTTATCCGGTCCAAATCGCGCCGAAACCGGTTTTTGTCTCCGGGTTATAACCGACACCTAACCGGACTCTATCTGGGATCATGTAATATTCGTATCCGGTTTCTACCGGGTTTGTGACTCGATCCACAAAATACTTCTAACCGGTTCTTATCCGGTCTTAACTGGCCCGTACCCGATTTTAGCCTCCGGTTTATACACGAAAAAAATGTATACTTAAGGAATTATAGAATTAGTTACGATGTGAAGGATATGAGCAAAAATCCGTGATAATTACAGACCTATGTTTTTGTAAATTCTACAGAACTTCTTCTATGAGAATTAAATATAATTCAAGAAGAATTCTTAAACGAGACACAAAACCCCTCTCAAATCAAAAACACGGCAGAATTCTGTAATTTCTACATCACCGCGCCGTTGTTTCCAACACGAAAAAAAATTCCGATTTATAGAGGGGCTTCTATATTTAGCTTACTTATTTGTATATCAGAAAGATGGAAGGACGGACGGAGGACACACGAGCGACACATTCTTAACTTATTGTAACGGGCCCAAACATAATTATATAGCCTAACCTAAAATTTATATATAATGCACGCAACGCACTTCCCTAACGCAGAATATCGCACGCTGAGGGTATCGGTCGAAATGGTCCTTATATACTAATCAAGAAAATTCTTACAGCTTGTGAGAAACGACCAGTGCCGGGCTGGATATTTAATTTAAGGTTCCCAATTTCCGGATAGAAACCGGTTATAACCAGTTAGAAAGCTTCCAGTGTCGAGTGCTGTGTAGGAATCTGTTAGGAACCAGTTATAAATGAATTTCGGTCTTTGCCAACATTTCATTTCAGGTTCCAATTTTTGGATAGAAACCGGTTAGGACAGGTTAGAATGATTCCTGTGTTAAGTGCCGTGTAGAAAACGGTTAAAGAACGGTTAGAAACCAATTTCGGTGTTTACCAATATTTAATATCAGGTTCTAATTTGCCGGATAGAAACCGGTTAGGACCGGTGAGAACGTTTCCTGTGCAGTGTTCCCAATTCGGCTCCCCAACCCCCCTGCGCATGCGTCGCACCAGCAGACTCATTGGATGTTGATCGCGCGCTGATTTGAAATGATTAACTATGCAAATCAATTTTTCACAATATATAATAATCATAAAGTACAAAAATATATTATGAATGATTTAAAATTCACATTGGTGAAAAAAGGCATTCCTTCCTTCAAATTTGAAATCAATCATTTATTTTTGAAGAGTACAATAAAATAATTATTTCACCTTGCACTCGAAAAGACTATTTTTTGACCTGAAAATTAATCGTTATTATTTCCACAATGATGATTCATTATAAAAAAACTGCTTCACGCATGTGATAGTTTAAAAAAAGCGCGTTATATACAGACAATGAGACTGCCGATGCAACGCATGCGCATTGCAGTTGGGGAGCCGAATTGGGAGCACTGTTCCTGTGTTGAGTGCCGTGTAGGAATCGGTTAGGAACCAGTTAGAAATGAATTTCGGTCTTCGTCAATATTTAATTTTCTGTTCCAATTTTTTGATAGAAACTGGTTAGGACCGGTTAGAATGATTCCTGTGTCGAGTGCCGTATAAGAATGGGTTACGAACCGGTTAGAAACGAATTTTAGTGTTTACCAATATCTAATATCAGGTTTTAATTTGCCGGATAGAAACCGGTTATGACCGGTTAGAAAGATTCCTGCTTCAGGTGCCGTATAGGAATCGGTTATGAACCGGTTAGAAACGAATTTCGGTGTTTACCAATACTTAATATCAGGTTCTAATTTGCCGGATAGAAACCGGTTTGGACCAGTTACAAAGTTTACAGTGTCGAGTACTGTGTAGGAATCTGCTAGGAACTAGTTAGAAATAAACTTTGTTCGGCCAATATTTAATTTTGGTTCCATTTGTCGGACAGAAACCGGTTAAGACCGGTCAGAATGTTTCCTATGTCGCGTGCCGTGTAGGAAACGGTTCGGAGCCAGTTAAAAATGAATTTTGGCCATTGCTAACATTTGATATCAGGTTTTCATTTTTGGATATAAACCGGTTAGGACCGGTTAGAATGATTCCTGTGTTGATTGCCGTGTAGAAATCGGTTAAAAACCGGGTAACGAATTTCGGTGTTTACCAATATTTAATATCAGGTTCTAATTTGCCGGATAGAAACCGGTTAGAATGATTCCTTTGTTGAGTGCCGTGTATCGGTTAAGAACCGGTTAGAAACGAATTTCAGTGTTCACCAATATTTAATATCAGGTTCTAATTTGTCTGATAGAAACCGGTTAGGACCATTTAGAAAGTTTCCAGTATCGAGCGCGGTGTAGGAATCGATTAGGAACCGGTTAGAAACTAATTTCAGTGTGCCAATATTTAGTCTCAGGCTCTAATTTGCCTGATAGAAGCCAATTAGGGCCGGTTAAAAAGTTTATAGTGTCAAGTGCCGTGTAGGAATCGGTTAGGAACCAGTTAGAAACGAACCTTGATCTTTGCCAATATTGAATTTCTGGTTCCATTTGCCGGATAGGGACCTGTTAGGATCCGGGTACGTTCCAGAAATTTAAATTGAGACCGGAAAGAAATAGGTTAGAACCGGGTGAAAACCGAATTGGTTTCTAACCGTTTTCTATCCAGTTTCTTGTGTTATCTAACCGGTATTTTAAGCAGGGCTGCTATGATGACCCTTTCATTGTCATAAGATTAAGGCCTGTTTCAATAACTAAAATTATAAAGACATGGCTCAATTAAATTTTAATCAGCTGAAACAATTTCCTGATATAATTTCAAGAAAATTAAAAAAAAGTTTATGAAAATCGGGTAATATTTCCAGTAATAAAGTAAATCTTTAAGTGCATGCAAAATTACAAGAACTCTCAACTGAGATTGAAGATATTAACCGATTTTCATGAACTTTGTTTTCATGTTCTTAAAATTATATCAGGAAATTGATTCAGCTATTTAAAGTTTAATTTATTAACATTTCACCAAAGTTTAATTTTTCTCAGCCGGCTCTAATCCTCACAATGGAAAGGTCGCGCAAAGCGTGCAACCGCCCTCATGACCGGCAGTCAAGCATCCCCCTTGGGTTACAGTATTGTGAAAAAATTGTAGGGTGGCAGCCCTGCCCCTCCATGAAAAGTGCGAAAAAATTTTGGGAAACGCTGGTATAAAACGCTAGTTATATGACGCAAGCGCAGTAGCGCTGCATTACCGTCGTCAGTTCGCGAATTCGCGCCATTCCGATATTCTACTCGACTGCACCGGTCTGCATCGTATTTTTATTTTATTCGTGTGATTTCGATTGTTTTTTATTGGATTCTGATGTTTTGAAGATGGGCGAAACTGTGAAACCTACCTCTGCAAGGCCCCCAGATTTGGTTATTTTTCGATATACTTCCTTTTTCAAAAAAAGCTCTTGAATAAAACTATTTGCCACTTTTTTTGCACCAAAGTACCATAATCGAATTTCAAAATAAAATCTTCATTTTCACCCAAAAGCAACTTTGATAACTTTTGTAACTATTACAGTGCTATGCCGTCACACTAAATCTTTATTTTTCCGGAACAGAATACGTTTTTTCCCTATGAAAACTTTTTTATTCTTATTCAGCCTCCCCATATTTCGCCAAATTCTTGAATTATTTACTCGGAATCGGTTCACTTTTTCTAGTCAAACTCATTTTCACTCAATTTAGCAAATCAATATCTCGGGAGTAAGTTTTTATTTTTTTCCAAACTGAAAATTGCAATTTTTATCGCGATCATTAACCAAGTCTGTTTCAATTTTAGGTTCCTGTCACTTTGAGATTGTAAACTTCCACATTTTATTTCTCGGAACTGGATAATTTTTTTAATACTTTTTTCGCCTCAATTCAGAAACACCTTAGCTCAGGAGTAAATTTTTGTTTTATCTTTAAATGGTGATTTCGATTTTACAGAATGTTATTTCGCTCTCCTAAACAATTTCGATTTTGTTGGTTATCTAGTACTGTACGGCAACCCTTCAAGTATTGTTCCAGAAATAAAATAACACAATTATTAAAAAAAAACCGTTTACTTCTACCTATATTTCTTATATTTTAGATTATATTTGATAAAAATGTATAAATAATTACTAGCTTTTAGCAAGATTTTATGAAAAGTTTGTTATTTAAAAATTTTCATTTTCAAGACTTATTTCTTCTAATTTCAGCTGACCTTCGATTTACTGTTCAAATTCAACTTTAAAGTTAGAATATCAATTTCAGGTTGAACTATCTTTTATCTGGAAGAATTTTATAACATGAATGTTCCAATAAATTATTTTTAGTAGCTGCTTTTCTTTTTACTTCCAAATGTTTACTAAATAACATTAGCAGAACTATAATCATTAGATTATTTTTTTAGGCTGGAGCGTTTTATTTAAGGTTGTTGGAACGGGGTGCACAAAAATGGTGAAATCTATGAAGCACTCAAAGCTTACCAACGCCTGACGAATTTGCGGTTTTGAGGTTTTAAACATGCACTTTGAAAATTTGTTAGACCCCGGAAGGGTTTTCGCGATGGCGCTCAGATAGAAAAGTGTGCGCATGGTGTGCACGCAGGGGATGACACAGCTGCGTCTTCATATGCGTGAGAGGTGCGTCGCACGTCATGCGTGCCAGTGCGGGCATGGTGCGTGCACACATTTAGGCTTTTTAGAGGGTATAGAAATAATATTTGCATTTATATTTTTAAATAAAGAGCAGGTAAATTATCATGAACGTATTTTTTATTATGGATGGAAGGAATATTTATTCATTTTAGTTTTTATCAGTAGCCATACACTATACCTATTATAAAATTTGACAGATATATTTTTTTATATATTCATCGTTTGAATAATGAAATTTCACGCAGTGAAAATGGCTATATTTTATATCACAAACTTAAAGACATTATACTTGCGAATTAGCAATTCAGTTGCCGCATGTTTGTCTCGAAAATAATAATTATTTTTCGCTGCAACTACAAGAGAGGCACATACAACTGATAGGGAACATAAAAACGTAGCTAAAGAGCATATTTTTCGTTTAAATAATAATAAAAATTATGAGGTAAACCAAAAATTACCCTTTTTTAATTATTTAAACCATAAATAGGCTGTTTATATCCGTTTTCACGTTCCTCAAAGTTTCAGCGAAATATATTTATTATGGTGGACACAGACAGGCTAATATCGTACGTATAACATGCCCTTAACGTTGCTAACATTAAAATGCACGCATTGACATAAGCATAATATTTAATATCACAAACTTAAGGATGTCATACTTGAGATATTAGCACACGTTTATGTTCACAATAATAAATATTTGTCGTTGAAGCTTTCAAAAATGATATGCAATAAAACCAAAGGTAAGTAGCTTATTTTTGGTTTGAAAAATACACAAAATTATGAGGTAAAACAGAAATAACCTTTTTCTAATTATTTAAATGAAAAATAGGTTATTCGTATCCGGTTTCTTGTTTCTCATAGTTTCGTAAAGATTTAGTGAAAAATATAGAATTTGTAAGGAAAACCCTTATTTAATCGACTTCTTCCAGACCATTTATTAGAATTATTGTACACAAAAATGACGTTTCGGAATCAGACCGATTCCCTCATCAGATTATCTGTTATAAAAATTGAATAATTAGATACATGTACATGTTATTTAAGAAAATATATAAACATAAATAACGGAATGGTAAATTATAATACCTTTAATATTTCGCAGATAGTCGGTTAATATTTTGAAATATAAACAGTAGGTGAAATCGAAGAAATTTTTCTCTCAAAAAAATGTATTAAAATAATCATTCTCAATATAACTATAGTGCTCATTTTAAAGTAATTAGGACCTGTAATATAAATTATATGATGATAAAATTAAATACGTATTTGTGAGAAAGGATGCCAACGGCCATACCACGCTGAAAAACCCAGTTCTCGTCAGATCACTGAAGTTAAGCAGCGTTGGACGCGGTTAGTACTTGGATGGGTGACCATTCAAGAATACTGACATGAGTGCTGTTGGCACATCGTGGGTGTGGTGAGCCCACACTTGTAGTTATTTATAACTACAAGAAAAACCTAGAAACACTACCCGAATCGGGTAGTGTCACGCCTACCCTGAAAGGGAAATGGTTTAATGGTATATATATGCTAAATTAGCAAGTCTATAAATAAGATACTGATAAATTGTAATTTTACCTTAGTGATGACAATATGTAGAATTTTAATTAATATGTTGATTATTCGAAGTTGAAAAATTTATATAATAGTTTTGTTAAGAATTAAAAAATCAAAAATTGAATCTATAGAGGTGACGCAGTGTGCACCCTCCGTCTCCAGCTTGAGGTATGAGCATTCGTTATATTGAGAAAATTATCTGGATAATGATGCCTTGGAGCATGCGCAGTAAACTTTCTAAAGGACATAGGCGTAAGTACTATCAAAACTATATAATATATAAGTGATTGATTAATAATAATTGAACAATCGAAGTATGGAATTCGAAGTTGTATATAAATTGACAGATCAAGTTAGATAAAAAATAGTCAGACTCGTAGATATAAGTGGACTTAACATAGTGAATCTAAGATCATGTTATATGATTCGTTGAAAAAGTCTAAATCAGTTATTTTGTTGAGACAGTTTTCGCCTTCTTTTTTAATGAAAACCATTTCAGCAAAGGCACGTTTGTACTCATTAGGTTCAATATGTAGGATTTCAACCACATCCCAATTAATGGCACTTGAATCTCTATTATGACATTGAACCAAATGTTTCGCAATAACTTTATGATTTTTTTCACCATGATTGATATTGTTTTTATGTTTTTTTATTCTAATGTGTCAAGGACGCTTCGTTTGTCCAACATAAGTCCTGCCGCAGCTACATGTAATTTTATAAACTACGTTACATTGGTCTAAAGTATCTAATTTGTCTTTACATAATTTTATAAATTTATTTAGCTTGGACTCAACTCTGAAAACAGTTTTTATTTTAAATTTATTAAGTAGTCTTTTGAAATTTTGTGAAATTTTACCTAAGAAAGGAATGGAGATGATATTCTTCCCGAAGATAAAATTAAATTTATAGTAGCACAGTTTAATTCTTACCACAAGAGATTACAATTTACCTTTGATATTGAAAACAAAAAATCCATTAATTTTTTAAACTTACAACTTTGCCGAGACGATAATAACTTTATTATTACGAATTGGTTTAGAAAACCTACTTATTCCGGAAGACTTCTGAATTTTTTATCCAACCATCCTATTCAACATAAAATAGGGATTGTTAAAAACCTTGTTGATGCCGCTATTCTACTATCTGATAACACTTTCCACTCAGATAATGTACAAATTGTGAAGAAATACTTATGGTATAACAATTATCCCAATGAGTTTGTACAGAAACATATAAATAAAAGACTTTCTGAATTAGATTTAAAGAAAAACAAACTTTCTAATAACAACCCAAATGTTGATGATATTATTGATGTTAAACAGGAATCTCCATTCCTTTCTTAGGTACAATTTCACAAAATTTCAAAAGACTACTTAATAAATTTAAAATAAAAACTGTTTTCAGAGTTGAGTCCAAGCTAAATAAATTTATAAAATTAGGTAAAGACAAATTAGATACTTTAGACCAATGTAACGTAGTTTATAAAATTACATGTCGCTGCGGCAGGACTTATGTTGGACAAACGAAGCGTCCTTTACACATTAGAATAAAAGAACATAAAAATAATATCAATCATGTGGAAAAAAATCATAAAGTTATAGCGAAACATTTGGTTCAATGCCATAATAGAGATTCAAGTGCCATTAATGGGGATGGGGTTGAAATCCTACATATTGAACCTAATAGTACAAACGTGCCTTTGCTGAAATGGTTTTCATTAAAAAAGAAGGCGAAAACTGTCTCTGTATTATAATTTACCATTCCGTTATTTATGTTTATATGTTTTCTTAAATAACATTTTCATGTATCTAATTATTCAATTTTTATAACAGATAATCTGATGAGGGAATCGGTCTGATTCCGAAACGTCATTTTTGTGTACAATAATTCTAATAAATGGTCTGGAAGAAGTCGATTAAATAAGGTTTTTCCTTAAAAATTCTAAATTGTTATTCCCATACGTTAAATCAAGAATATTTACACCACGAAAATTCTTTTCATAGTGAAAAATAGTCATTACTGTTGACACAAACATGCTAATATCGTAAGTATAACATGCCCTTAATGTTACTAAGATTATAAAATGCACGTTTTTAGATACGTATAATATTTAATATCACAAAGTTCAGTCTAATACGGTAAGTATAAAATGCCCTTAACGCGGCTGACATTCAAACGCACGCATTTAGGGGAGAGTAGGGTAAAACCGGGTACTTTGTCTTTGATGGCATCGTGTGGAAAAGCGAAAAGCTGAAAAGCTTTTATTTGAAGTGAGAAGTTTTCTGTGACCCTTTAACTACAAGAGAGTAAAGTCAGATGGGCAATGAAAAATTTTCTTCATATTTAAAAAAATGTTTTTAAAAAAACGCGAAATTCCCGATTTCGCCCCGTGGGTAGGGTAAAACCGGGTACCTATGGAAATAATTAAACAACTCATTAAAATTAAGAAAAATTGAATTTATTGTAATTAAATATTATAAACATTGGTATGCTGAGTATCTTGGGTACACTTACGAAGGTTTTAATATTATTAAGATTATGATATTCAGCATCCTAGATGTACTGCCGATGGATTTAGCAGTAATCACACACGAATTTGCCCTGTTCGACATTGCTACATGGTATTTAGGCTCACTCTTTGCACTTAGTGCAAATCTGAATTCACCCCTTAGTCGATACAGATTAAAGCTCATTCCAAAAAATGCAAGCTTTATCAGTGTCCACTTCCGGTTTCTTTTCTGATGAAAAATCATCCTTCTTTCTCTTCTTTGTCTCCGGTGTCTTCGGTGCTTGAGCGCCAGCTTTGCCTATCAGACTTACTTCTGTACATTAGTGGCATCGTCAGATTTAAAAAAGATCATTATTAGAAATTATTAGAAAACGTATGAATAAATTCCCGAATTCAGATATTATGTAATATTTTTCATGATTATTTTCTCCTGTATGACAAAAACCAATATTTGTTTTCGAAAGGGGGTTATTATCGGTAATGACATAATACTCACATATAGTAATAATGTACGATAACTATTATATAAAATTATGAACTATTTTTACTTTTTTTGACAGTTTTTTGCCACTGTATGGCACGTGGGGTACGACCCCGTACTACCCGGTCTTACCCCTACCATCAGTACCCGGTTTTGCCCCACACGCAATAAATAACGGAACGTTATGCCCACGTGGTTCTGAACATAAACAAATGATGATAACTATTGCTATATACTCTACAATAGGTACGGAATTAAGTGTTCCACTTAGCTGTACAGTTTCTGTACGACTACAAGAACCACGGTAACGTACTTGTTACCAAGAATTGTAACGTTCAACCACAAAAAATTTGGTATTGTCTCCTGAGACAACAAACATATGTAGCTAGACAATTTTTACGAAAATAAGGTCAGGGCATCTACATAAACAAAATATATCAAACTAGACCCAGGGGGCAGCACAAATCTCGAGATATAGGGGGTACCCGGTTTCACCCGCAACCCGGTTTTACCCTACTCTCCCCTACATAACTGTAATATTTAATATCACAAACTTAAGGATCTGATACTTGCGAGATTTTCACGTTTGTGAGTATCAAGAGCGTCGGTAATCTCGACCTGAAAAAATTAATCTTACAGTAGAACCTCGCTTATCCGAGCTATTGTGGACTGGCTCTAACTTGGATAATCGGGAAACTCGGATAAAACGGAATGTTAAATAAAAACAAAGTCTTAATATAATAAACTGAAAGTATACTTAAACAAATATCCAAATTGTACAATTACTAATTATTAACCAATCAGAGCACAGGTTTAGAAAGATCTGCTCTGTTTGGTTAAGACAAATTCATATGCATGTATAACGTAAAAGGCTCGGATAATACAGACTACTCTTGCGCTACAGCTCGGATAAGACGGGTCAACTATTTTTGTTTCAACCTCGGATAATCGCGAAATCGGATAAAGCGTGCTCGGATAAGCGAGGTTCTACCGTATTTCGTATATTCATTTATCATTTTTACCTTCTCGTCAGAGAAGGTATTAGATTTGTGTAAAATTTGACCCCCCCCCCCCTCCGTTTTTGTCAAATGTCCACGTTTTGAGACCCCCTGAACCCAAAAAATAGGTTTTTGCGAATGTGTGTGCCTGTCTGTCTGTATGCATGTCTGTATGTATTATAACGACTTTTTCAGTCTTGAGGTGGTCGCACAAGAAAATCCGTTGCAGTGCGCTGGAGACGTCTCACGGACGTGTCGTACGCGCACGAACACATAACGCCAACCAATCGAGTGCAACCTGCCGTGCTGCTACGGTCCGTGGCAGCACTTACTCAAATGCGTTGCGAACTAGTGTAAGTAGCGATGTACTTGTGTGCGTCACCGCTCGCACCGCAGCAGCACGGCAGGTTGCAGGCGATTGGTTGGCGTTATGTGTTCGTGCGCGGACGGCACGTCCGTGATACGTCTCGAGCGCACTGCAATGGATTTTCTTGTGCGAACACTTTTATGGGACATAAAGCTAGGAGCATCAATACAAAATGGCGGCGACAACGTAGGAACAGAAAGATAACTTTATGGTATAATAATAATATAAAGGCGCCAGACACCTCTTCGGCGTCACTCCAAAAAAAATTCGATTTTGCCAAAATTTATAAATCTAATTAACTTTCATATTAAATCCCTAGCTCATGGTAAAGGGATTAGTGGGGGCGAGAAAAGTACTTCAGAATAATAACTATATAAACAGAAAACTAACTATGTCGCGTTTATTTAAATTCAGTAATAGTATTCGTATAAGAAAATGTACAACGTGTGGATTTACAAAAGAAAGGGGTTTAAACCCAAACCATGATTAACATGCCATCTCATACACACAAAAGAGCTTAATCCTAATCTAAAGAAGCTTAACTAACTAACATGGCGTCGGCCTGTAATCGCATTCCCATGTTACTCGCGAATTTCACATTACTCGAATTTTTTCCCCAGCCATTACTGTTTCTCATAACACAAATCAGAAACATATATTAAGAAAACTCAACTAACTTCAAGAACAATAAAAAAAGATCCGGAGAAAAGAAAGAAAGAGTGGTAACGCCTACCTCAAACCTTTGAATCCCAGAGTCCTTTTACTTCACTATGCAAATCCGGCCGAAATAGTGCACTCGTCCAATTAACTTTGTGACTATCAATCTCTTTCTCCAAGAACTTGTGAATTCGTCGATGGCCGATACGAAACTGATTTTTCCTGCGTCCTCTGCACTCGCCAGTTCCTTCCCGCTCGCGCAACAATTATCGGTCCAGTTGGTGCTGCCCTCCCAAGGTCGATTTCAGGGACGCAGGTAGATGGAATTCGAACCGCTCTGGTATGTGGAATGCCAGCCGGCACAAGATGGATGCTTCCGTGTGTTGTAGCAGGTATAAGGTCTGGAATGGCCTGGTATTTTACAAATAATCCTTCTAGTTTGGATTATTTTTGAAGCCTATAGATACCACGCTGAAAACACCAGTTCTCGTAAGATCACTGAAGTTAAGCATTGTTGGGCGCGGTTAGTACTTGGATGGGTGACCGTCCAGGAATATTGCGTGCTGTTGGCCCGTCGTGGGTGTGGTGGGCCCACATTGGTAGTAAATATCCACCTAGAAACACTACCCGAATCGGGTAGTGAGGCATAAACTTTCGAGTTTGAACTGCTAATTAATGTATGTAATGTATAGATCAATATCCGGATGGGCCCCACAATTGTCTGTAGTGTGACATGACAGTTGGTGAGTGCGATCACCCTACCGGAAATCTAGATTATTTTTAGATATTTTCTAGACTCGGCTCCTCTAGCATTCGTCTAGTAACATGTAGAAAGGGGTCAATTCTAGATGATATGCTCCTAGACAACCTTATCTAGAAATCGTCTAGATTTCCGGTAGGGAGCTTGGCCAAGTGGGGCGGTGCGGGTGGCGTAGTGCGTGGTGATGTTTTCCTTGCAAGATTTTCCCATTTGAAAGGACTCTGTGATTCTGTGATTCTCCTCCTTACCTTATTACTCGAGGTACCTAATATAATCTAATTAGTAGTAACAGGTTACATGAAAAATAGTCTGAAAATTCTAACCTAAATAACTCGTTCTCTGTTTGTTTTCCTAAAATAAAATAAGAAAATAAACTCGCTCTCATTCAACACACCTTAAATTACAATATGATCTTATCTCTAAATTATGTTATAATTTGATCTTGTGTCTGCCATGGGAATAATCGCGGTCTAGTGTTTAATTTTGCAATTCTTAAAAGCTGGGTAAGGGTCCATAACAGGTGGCTAGCCACCACGTTACAGTATGTGTGTATGTAGATTTTTAGTCTGTTAATACGATAAGTTTCGAAAGAATTGAAATATTGGGTTGGGCTTTGGTATACTCGTCAAGTGTCCTAAAATAAAGGTCAAGTTCGTTAGTCAGCTATTTTCGATAAAAATTTGAAAAGTGAGCGCATTTTCAAAATTTTTGAGACCACTTTTTTTAAGATTTAAAAATTCTATGTACGGTTATTAGTAGTACTCAAAAAGACGAACAATTTATCCTAATGACTTTCTTTGATAACAAAAATTCACGGAGTTATAGCATTTACAAAATTCCAAAAAACAAACAAAAATGAATATTTTAAGCCAAACAACGCACAAATGGAAAAATGTCAAAGGATAAAAAACGTTGCATTTTGAACACCCTACATGATTATCGCAACAACTTTTTGAATTTTCTTGAAAAATCGAAAATTTAAATTTTGACCGCGCACAAAATAATGAAAAATCAGAAATTCCATTTTGCGGTCAAACTAATCAAGACGCAAGTTACAAAGAAAATAAATGAACAAAATTTGTTAACCCAAAAAAACAGCTACAAATTTGTTATAAACTCTTGTTATCAAAATATATGAAAAGCAAAAAAATTACCTTTTTTGAAGAAGGAGACAAGCTACAATAACATTTTATTTAACAACATTTTTCGGCTAAATTATATCTACAAAAGTAGTTTTCAAGAATTAAATACGCAAGTATCTTTAGCGAGTGAAGCAGCTTAAGACAATTGTGCCAAAAATCAGATCTCTAGAAAATTTTTTTTCAAAATAATATATCTGATGATGATATTTCAAATAAAGAATAATATTTTCATTTATAACATTTTAAAACTTACAAAAAACATTCCTTTTTAACAATGTTATTGGTAACTGAATTTTATCTTACTATCGCTTCTCGACAATTTGCGAAAATTGGTTGACTTTTAATAAAATTCAACCATTTTCTTTTAAATTGGTAAAAAGCGAAAGTACTTATTTCATAAGTTAGTTCACAAGGCAAGTGAATTTTGAGGCTAGGACTCGAGTGCAACAGCCTCAAAATTATTGAAATCCTCGTAGATATTATAAAATCCCTTGGAATTTCTTCAAATATCCTATAACCGTATAGATTATGTAAAATCATTCCGCATCTCCCAAAATTCTTTACAACCGCATGAAAATTTTTCCAAATACCTTGCAATCCCTTTAAACTTCTTTTTTTTTGTTCGTTTTTAGTTCAGTTTTTGTTTTTAGTTTAGCTTCCAATTTGAAGTAAAATGTCCGTGAATGAAAATTGAAATAAATACTAACCAGAAGAATCCATTGTCGGTAATCGATGACTTGTATCGTCCTTGGGCACTGAGGGCGATATCGACCACATCCTGTTATACCAAGGACCAAGAGGAATAAAACGTGCCAGATTTCAACACTTTTCTGACTTCAGAAGACCTTTCTTTGTTCGATTGCACGTAAAACAGGGACATAAAACTGGTTTGAGTGATCCTGAATACTTCCCATTCTCCTATTGATCCTGGGATACCGGGCGACCTCTCAGAGTATCAGCCTTATCCTTGTACGCGGGGCTCTACAAGGATGGACTAACCCTTTTCCCTAGCTGCTCGTGGGAACAACAATGACAATACCAAACATAGTTGTAGGAAGTGCGGTAAAAAACAATCGAACGCGCAGGGCTCCCGACAATGGGTCGGACAACAATGTCGACTACCCTAGAGTTGGGGGAGCCAATCAAGACGGAGTCAATGCGATTGACCGGCGGAATCTCGAAGCTTCTAGGTGGACGGATCGACTCAGGGACGACCTGCTGGAGTGCTATGATACCAGTATGGCCCCTGAACGAAAAGGTTACATGGCGCGACTGCATGCTCTGTGGTGCGAGAAACACCCAGAGTTCTCGGATTTTTCGCAAAAACGGCTGCGAAAGCGTGCCGAGGACCTCCGAAAAAGGGGTTATATAAGCGGAGCGCCTACACAACCGCAGCCAGAACAAGCCGGCAACAGAGAAAGAGAGGCGACACTGAGACCAAACTCGAACAGGCATCCAAGAGAGGAAGAACGATGCTTCAAGACCCGGAGAAACATCAACATTCAGGTTTCTCCCAAGCCCAAAGATCTGACTGAACTGGATGATGAGCTTCGTGGAGATTTTTCCGAAGAATCCGAACTCTGGACTATCAGTTGTAGTGTGTACAATGCAGCGAGAACTTTAGCAGATGCAAACCGTAAAACAAAACCAACGGTTGATCATAAGACCCAAAGACGAATGCATCAACTTAGCACAAAGATAGGCTGGGCAAGATAGTACGCGTCCCGCATTCAGTGTGTGATTGACTACATAACATCTGGCAGGACTTTCACTGCCAAGGTTCGAAAGTTCGCAGCATATTGTTGACAGAATACGAGTACTATCTAACGCTAGGAGAAGTCTAGAGCGGAGAGAGAGGTGGGTCAGAGAAAATCAACAGTTTTTGTCTGACCCATCTCGACTCTTCCAAGACCCTCCAGTTACTGTCGAACATCCGCCCAAATCAGAGGAGGTCGAAGCATCTTGAAGAGAAGTCTACGAGGTCCAACATCGACTTGAAGAAGGCTCAAAGAACATAAATAGCTTTAAGGAGCTGTGCAATGCCCTCATAACAGCTGAGGAGGAATGCCCACCTATCACTACCGAGGAGGTGAAAAACGTATTAAGAGGCATGAAGAACTATTCCGCTCCGGGACCAGATGGTATCAAGACCTTCTGGTGGAAGAAGTTTCCTTCAACCCACCAGCATCTGGCCCGAATTTTTACGTCATATCTAAAATCGGAAGTGCCTATTCCGGGGTGTTTGGTGGAAGGGCGCACAGTGCTCCTGATGAAGACAGGCAACTTAGCTGACCCTAAGAATTACAGGCCAATAACTTGTCTGAACACGCTGTATAAGATCTTCACAGCTATCCTAAATGATAGGATTCTTCGGACAATTGGACCTGTATGGCGAGAGATGTATGAACAACGTGGCTCAAAGAAAGGAGTAGCAGGATGTCGGGAGAACTTGCTCATCGATAGATGTGTCTGTAAAGACGCAGCATCCTATCAGCGACTTCTATCGATGGCCTGGTTTGATTACCGGAAAGCTTTCGATTCAACCTCCCATAGACTTATCATCTGTCTGTTGGAAAGCCTAAAGGTTCATCCACACATCGTGAGGTGCATAGAGAGATTAATGCCGCTTTGGAAAACCAGATTTACTATCTCATCTGGAAAACATCGTGTGATCACTAACAGTATCACCTTTCAGAGAGGTGTGTTTCAGGGCGACACCATGAGCCCTCTCCTCTTTTGCCTCACATTATTGCCACTATCTCTTGCACTTCGCCATTCCGAAGGATATCTCTGCGGCAAACCTGGAAACCGAAAGCATAAGATCACTCATATATTTTACATGGATGATCTTAAGATCTATGCTAGGAATCAAGAGAAACTACATCTAGCTCTGAAAATTGTTAAAGAGTACACTCAAAAGATTGGAATGGAGTTCGGGTTAGAGAAATGCGCCAAGGTTAATTTGAAGATAGGAAAACTGAATGGCATCCCCGAAGATCCTGAGCTCGTTGACAGAAGCGCTATACGACACCTTTGCGCTGGAAAGACCTATACATACCTGGGCGTGCCACAGAGCCGAATTCAGGACGTGACATCTATAAAGGATACTCTCCGATGCAGATACAAACGTCTCATCCGGCAGATTTGGTCTTCCGAACTGTCGGCGAGAAACAAAGTATCTGCAACGAACATGCTTGCCTTCCCGGTAGTACTCTATTCATTTGGAGTGGTTCCATGGACAAAGGACGAGCTCAGATCCCTTGATATCGGGACGCAAAAGGTTTTGCACATGAACAAGAGCATGCACCTTAAGTCTTCTGTTCCGTGACTTTACATCTCACGCCGCCTAGGTGGTCGCGGAATACTGAATCTTGAATGTCTTCATAACAGAATTATTCTGGGTACAGCACATATAGTTGCAAATGGACAAGACCCTCTTCTTAAAATGGTCAGGAAACACGAAGAAGTGGGCAAAGGGGCGTTTCTGTACAAAGCAGCGGAGGAGGCTGCTGAAACACTCGGTCTTGACTTCAATATTAGGGGTGAGCAAAATGCATAAAATCTTATCCATCTTGAATACTCACTCCTGAAGGCCCGGATTAAGAAAGCACAGGAAAAAATTTCCACGACAGCTTCTCGACAAGAGGATGCACGGCATCTTCTGCAGAAATGTGGAAGATCAGTCGATGTCGTATGAGCTAACGTTTGCTTTCCTTAGATCACCCGGATTGAAGTCGGGCACGGAGGGCTTCATTTTGGCATGTCAAGACGGTGTCATTTCCACTCTAGCATACCGTCGCCACATTTTGAGCCAAGACATTCCCGATGATAGCTGCAGAGCGTGTCATGCACACCCCGACCATCTAGGACACATACTATCTAGTTGTCCAACTCATGCGGGAACGACCTACATCCAAAGGCACAATGCGGCACTAAGAGTACTTTATTACCATCTCTGTCACTCTTATGAAATTAGCCCAAATACCTCTCCGCTAAACGCTCCTAGAGAAATAGAGTCAATTGTCGAAAATGAGAAGTGTCGCATATACTGGAACTTCATATTGTCGACAATTGTTTCTGTTGCGCACTCGAGGCCTGACATAGTTTTCCTTGACTTCGAGAAACGAACCATGTTCGTTATCGAATTTTCGGCACCAGCTGACAAAAATGTCACAGCCAAGGAGAAAGAAAAGAAAGAGTGGTATAAAGACCTTATAAGGGAGTTGCGACGGTTATACCCGGAATATTCTGTTAAGCTAATCGTCTTGATCATCGGCACTGTTGGAGGTGCCAAGGTTTCACTGGTTAATAGCCTGAAAAGCATCCCTGCGTGTCAACAAAATGCTGAGACACTTGCGGGGAAAATGCAGAAGGCGGTCGTCCTTGGGTCACTCCGTGTCCTCAGGGTGCACGAGACTTTTGCCGGATCATCGTATTGAGTTCGTCGCAGACTGTAACCACCTATCTCACGGTCGTGAGACGTGTCTACAGCTGAAATTTTACCGTGATTTCGCTGGGAGCGGGTGCAATTTTTCAGATTAGCACCCGCTCCTGGCGAAATCCTGCGGTTGTCCTTATGACAAACTTTTAAATATATATTTAATTTTAACATATGAAAAAAAATTAAAAACTAAACAAAAAATGGGAAAAGTGACTCACGATTAAACAAGGCGGGGTCTAAAAGACCCCAGGGATAACTTTAAGGGTTAAAAAAATAGAGGACTTGTGGAGGACGTTTCTTTAAAATGAAGGATAGTATATGAATCAAAGTTATGATAAAAATTTTATTAATGTTCTGATGAACAATTATATATTCTTTTGATGAAATTAGAACGCAGTCACTGGGAAACAAGATATCTTCAACTGGACTTATGTAGATGACCATTTACATTACAAACTAATAAACCTACATGAGTGAAGTCAGTAGAAAATGAGACGTCTTTGAATAAATGTCTAACCATATACGTTAAAAATGAATGAAACTATATATCTCTTCAAATAATAGTGTGTTTAATAAGTTACAACTTAAACAATCGTAAAGAACAGTCTTCTAGCATTCTTTTTATACTTGTTGGCATGGGATTCATATTTGAAATCGATAGGTGGCTGATATGAGCCTTTTTTATTGAGTTCACACATCCTATATACCTGCCGTTCTAACAATACTTAAGTAATCTCAAGTTTACTTGTCTGATTTAATTAGCATAAGTTGTAGCTAAACAGCTAGTTTACAGCCATTTCATTAAATATGAAAGTTTCAGAGTTTACAACTTACAATGAAAAAAACATATTAATTATAGAAATAGATAGTGTTACAAGCCTTTTATAAACTTTAATAGCGCATTACGGCTTCATAGTTTATTAAATTAGTATCATATTGAATACTGAAGAAAATATTGTTACTCTAAATTATCAAGTAATTTTATATTTTTTTATTCAAAAAAATAATATTCTTCTTCAGGGCACAAGAAGGTATTAAATACCTTGTTAAACTTATCTTTTCTTTGCTATTCTTTCCAGCATTTCAGTAGTTCCCTTTTGATATTTTGTGGTAACTCATCTACCTTCTGTGGCTTTTCTTTTTCTTGATCCCAAATTTTTCGTAGACTCTGAATTAATTCTTTTACAACCATATCTGGCATTTCTCTTCACAACCAAATTCTACTCATCTTGCATAGATTCGGAATCAAACGTGGAATTTTTAAAATCCTTTTCTGCTGATTTTAAATCACTCTCTAATTTCTTGATTGAGTTTTGTTCTTTTTTTACACTTTCGAACAGTCCCTGCTGGAAATAAACGGATTAAAACCTTATCCGTTTTAATCCGTCATCTATCTATAACTATCCTTTTGAATACTTTTTTATACTCTTCAATCCGTTTGTAACCGTTGGGTATCCATCTGTCCGTTTGAATAATAATCTTATCCGGTGTAACTATTCATTTTAATCCTTCTGTATCCGTTTTTGTGTATCACTATCAGTTTTTATTCTTCTACGTTTTAATCCTCCATTTTTTATTCGCGACTCAATCCTTATCTACCCGCCAACTTCTTAGATTTGATCTCGTCACCTATCACAGATTAAAAATTTATCCGTTTTAATCAATGCTTATCCTCTTTAATCCTTTCTCTAAAAAATGTATTCTCTCACCGTTATAATCCATGAATTTCTATCCGCAACCCTATCATCGTCTATTCGAGACCTACTTTGACATTCTTTATTATCTATCACGGATAGGATACTGATCCGAGCCAATCATTATCTATCCTCTTTAATACGTTCTCCACAAAACATATTGCTTATCCGCGACCTACTTTGATTTTTCTTGTTATGTAAGACGGATAGAATCTTAATCGGTGCCAATCATTACTTATTTTCTTCAATCCGTCTCCACAATATAAATTACAAAAATTGTGAATTGAAACGGATAGGCAATATATTTATATTGCCTCTTCGTTTCAATCCATAATTTTCTATCCGGCAACCTATCCTTTTCTATCGGCGATCTACTTAAACTTTCCTTATTATCAAGCACGGATACGATACTTATCCATGCCAGTGAGTGCTTATCCTCGTGAAGCTTTTCTTCACAGAAAGAATTGGCTGTCCGATTATACGGTATGGAAATTTTTTACCTGTTTGGCAGTCTTCGAATGCTGTATAAGTTTTGCAGATCCCTTGTCAGTTGCAATAATTACATTTGAGAAAATTTTGCAGAAACAAGAATATGAGTCGTTTTGATTTTTTTGCGCCCATTGGGATAATGTAATTCTTCAACTTTCCTTGTTATCAAGCACGGATAAGATACTTATCCATGCCAGTGAGTGCTTATCCTCGTGAAGCTTTTCTTCACAGATAGAATTGGCTGTCCGTTCTAATCCATAATGTTCTATCCGTCAGCTTATCCTTATCTATCCGCGACCTACTTGATTTTTCTCATCATGCATCACGGATAGAATCTTAATCCGTGCCAATCATTACTTATCCTCTTTAATCCTTTCCCCGCAAAATATATTTCCTATACGTTCGAATCCATGATTTTTTCTATCCGTCACCCTATCCTTTTCTTTGCGCGACCTACTTTGACATTCCTTGTTAACTATCACGGATAGAATACTTATCCATGCCAGTCAATATTTACCCTCATGAATCTTTTCTCCGCGGAAAGAATTGGCTCTCCGTTCTAATCCATAATTTTCTATCCGTCACCCTATCTTTGTCTATCCGCGAGCCGCTTTGATTTTTCTCGTTATGTAACATGGATAGAATCTTCATCTGTGCCAATCATTTCTTACCATCTTCAATCCTTTCACCATAAAACGTATTGCCTATCTGTTCAAATCCATGATTTGCTATCCGTCACCGTATTCTTTTCTATCTGCGTACAACTTTGATTTTATCTCGTTACCTGTCACGGATGGAAAAGGTATCCGTGACAATCAATGCTTATCCTCTTTAATCCTTCTATCCGTCACCTAATCCTTGTTTATCCGCAAACTACTTTGACTTTTATCACCATGTAACACTGATAGAATATTAATCCGTGCCAATCATTACTTATCCTTCTTCAATCCTTTCTTCAAAAAACTTATTGACGGTCCGCTATAATTCGTGATTTTCTATCAAATACGAATTAGCATTATAGTTTTCACTGCAGATACATGCGGATAGAATTTTTTTAAATCAAACTGATACGCGAGGATAGAATATTATTAGTTCAATACAGATTCAAAAAAGGATAGAAGCGGATAGAGTATTATTAGTTGAAGACGGATTGAAACGGATAGACATGATCAGAATATTTTCACCTGAAGACGGGTTGAAACGGATAGATATGAATAGATTATTTTTAGTTGAAGATGGATTAAAAAGGATAAAAAAGTTCGGACTGAAACGGATAGGGGCGGATCAAATTCCACTTCACGTATTGAAAATTATTCAAACGGATAAAGATTTAGAAGTCTAACAAAGGATAGAACACGATTGAAAAGGATGCAAAGTGCTCATTCAAACGCATGAAAAGTTTGTATCCGTTTGAATCCGCTAATTCCTATCCGTTTGAATCCGTTTACTTCCAGCAGGGGTGCTTTTTCTTTGGCTTCAACTTCAGTTTTAGCAGCTTTCTTCTCAGCCTGTTCCTTAAGATTTCGCTTTTCGATATCCAAGTAAAGCTGGTACGACGAAAGGAGCCTTATGTGTCAGTCTAACTAATTCAGGAGTTATGGGCACTTTTTGCACAATTTTATCATATTTTTTAAGCCGTCAGCAATTGCAAGTTTTGCATTTAAATTTCTTTCCGTCATTCTATTTTTGTCTTCAGTTACAAGCCTTCCTGATAGTAAAAACCTCTTTCTACATCAGCGTTTCCAGTTGCCAGAGCAAGAGCATTTTCGACGACTCGCTTTATCTCTTGATATCTTACATTCGGACTTGAATGATTTCAAAGGCTAAATATGTGGCTCCAATAAAAATCAATTCTTTCATCCTTGTTCAGTTTAAATCGCACATTTCGTTTCGTTGTAGCAACCTCCATTCGCACTCTTATTTATTAGTGTCTATACGAAGGAGTGGTATTGACTGTCCAATTTTTTTTTTTATGTAAGATACACTTTCAGGTTTTTTAATATTTTCGGGCGAAAGACATTGAAAATATTTCAAGGTTTTGAAGCACTTAATTTTTGTAAGTAAATGATTTACTGCGGCAGTGTAAAATTCTTTTACTTCAGTCATGAAAAACAACTTTTCTTTCTGAGATAAAGCTGCAACTGTGCCTTTTACTGTTTTGCTAGGATTTACCTCAAGCAAATCTAAACAGTTTGTTTTATCTTTAAGCAGTGAAGTAAGTTTTTTCCTAACAAATGAAGTTGATTTCAGAATTGGTCCTTTGATAATACTCGATAGCAAAATCAAAATCAGCAGTTTTAACTGACCATACAGTATGTGAATAAGCGGTCCTTTTTTTTTTTGCATAATCAACGTAAATTCAGTAGCAAGAGCTACTGTTGGCTGAATAAATGTCGGTTCAGATAATTCAGGAGTTACTGAAACTGCTTTAGGAGTCGCTAATAATAAAGTCTGCCCCGATTATACGGTATGGAAATTTTTTACGTGTTTGGCAGTCTTCGAATGCTGTATAAGGTTTGCAGATCCCTTGTCAGTTGCAATAATTACATTTGAGAAAATTTTGCAGAAACAAGAATATGAGTCGTTTTGATTTTTTTGCGCCCATTGGGATACAGTCATTCCGGTATTATCTTTGAGAAGTAACCACTTATCCTGAAATTTGACATTTTTCGACATGTTGAGTGCTATATTTCAATTTTGCGAACATAACTAAAATACAATAATGGAAAACAATTAAAGTCACAAAAATGACAAAAAATTAAATATTATAATAAATATGTAATTCTTCAAAACTAAAATTCTAACCTTTATATTGACTAACCAGGCCACTAAAGAATAAATCCACGAAAAGTCTACATTGAAAAATCTTTCATCTAAAATGCCGAAACGTTACTGCAAAAATAAAATATTTTAAATAATATATTAAAATATTTTTCAACTGTTTCAGAAATATTCCGAATGGCTTGAATATTTTTTTTTAAATTAATTTTACAGCTTTTTACCTCTCTATCGCAGAATTTTCTCTAAAATTGTTTAAAACAAGAAATAACATAACCTGTCTTCCTAGAGGCAAATTCATTTTAGAAGAAATAGAAGAAGAAATAAAAGCTACATTTCCACGAAGCCGTAAAATTAAAAGAAACAAATACATTGAAAATATTTAATGTGTGAAACATTATACTCATACAATCAACTTACCTAAACTTGAAAATAAATCGATTAAAAACATAAATGCCAGGTGCCAGACACTTCCACGGAATTGATAATAAATATATGCAATTATGAATATATGTTAAAAAGGGAGGTTCAGTTCCTTATCGATTCAATCAAACGATGAACCGGTAGGATACCATCAGACAGATTCGCGATGTCGATATTATTATTATGGATATTGCGAGAGCGCGCAAATATTCAAATATGGCAAATTGAATTTCATTTTTTAAATTTAAGTTTTTTACTAAAAATAGAGGAAAATTTTCCAAAATAGATGAAATAGAGGACCATTTTCAAAATAGAGGAAATAGAGGACCGGCTGTTATCCCTGTCCTGGCTTTTCAGCAAAAAAGCTTGGCTGAGATTTTGTCGACAAGATCCAAGCGTTTCATTAGCGTAATTGACTAGAGCTTGCGGTATAGGCTTATGTTTAGGTTTTTTAGGTGGGGTTCGAATCCCCAGCGGGTGATATTTTTCATAGCGTTTGAGCATGCGATTATGTTTGTGAGTGACCATGCGTACAACTGCGTAATTCAAAAAATAAATTAAGTACAGTGATAATATATAAAAATTTTGTTGGCAAATTTATCATCATATCACATCATCTGTTTTGAGCTGCTGTAATGGAACGCTACCGACGATTCTGCAACGCCCGCCTCACTATTTTAGACTATGTAAGAATCTCTGTTTGTTTTTCTTACTTTTCTTAGAAACCGAACTTTCATTGAGTAACCGACTGACCAATCTTTCGTTGCTCTACTCTACCTCTGAGTCTGAGCGTGATGGAACAAAGAGTATTAGAGCGACCAACATCTCGTTGCTTTACTATACCTCCGACTCTACACGCGATCTTACACAGTGTCCCTGACTGTCGAACCTTTCATTCCTCTAGCGACAACCGTTGAGTTTGAACCATTTATTTCCATTCTTAGTATTTGCATATTAGCCTTTGTTAGATGGGCGAACGTGAAAATGAATTCCTTTACTTTTCTCAGACTGAGTCACCGATTTCTAACAATGGTCACCAGTTCTTTAAACTGGATTTCTCACCGTGTTCAATATAAATTTTTGGGAGCCAAAAGACCAAGATTCTTTGTTAACATTCACTTGTTATAAGGTGCAACTTCAGATTCCATTAGATATACAATGGAATATAATGGAAACTGACATTGCATCTATAGCGGGAGTGCTTAAAGAGGAGGGAAAATGGGATTAGGACGCTGAAAGAGAAGGGCGAACACATTGAAAAATGCAACATTAAAAATAAAGGCATTTATTGCCACTTACAAACGGGCAACGGCCAAACCACGCTGAAAAAACCAGTTCTCGTCAGATCACTGAAGTTAAGCAACGTTGGGCGCGGTTAGTACTTGGATGGGTGATATTTCCAGAATACTGCGTGCTGTTGGCATATCGTGGGTGTGGTGAGCCCAACTTGTATTTATTTACTACAAGAAACTATCCACCTAGAAACACTACCGACATCGGGTAGTGTCACGCCTACCCTGAAAGGGAAATGGCTTAATGGTATACTATATTAATGGTATACTACAAAAGCAGGAAGCCGGTCCGTGGCGAAGAGCCGGTGACCTGAGGTTAGCGAGTCGTTGGTGACAAAGCGTTGAGGATTCCCCACGGGGAACGTAGCGGGATCTGAGATCGACAAGGCCGCCGAAGACCAGGTTTCCAGTACGGGGGGCGATCGTAGAGAGATGAGAGCACAAGACAGTATAGCACACTTTCAGCTGTTCAGGTAGGCGAACGAGCCGAGACTGACTCGGAAACGCGCTGCCGCTCGGGACTTCGGGTCCGTTCGGGGGATTTCGACACATCTCGTGTGCGGCCCGGTAACCCTTGTTTGCAGGGTCGCACCGAGTAACCGATAAGTAACAATTCTGTTACACCCCCCCCACCGCGGGGGTTCGGGTGTATACCTGTGTTTCTTTGTTTAATTATTAAGTTCGTTGTTGAGGTCTTCCATTGTTTTCATGTCGATATGTAACTCTATTTCGGTTTCTTCGATTTATATTTTTAGAAGGTTCTGTATTTCTTTATTAACTGATTCCCAACCCACTTGTATGTAAGTTTGTTTATCAGTGTCTGGAGTCGTGAAATTCTTTTTGTATCTATATGGTATGTTGTTACAGAATGAGTCGTGTATTATGTATATGATTTTTGGTATTAGTTTTTTACAAAATTGACAATGGAATCCCTCTGAACTTTCTTTAATTATAATGCTGAGCGTTTTTGTGCCTTCTTCCATTCTCGCTTTCCAGTCTTCCTCCATGGTTTTAGTGTTTCTGAAAAATAAATGAGGGTAGGGGAGAGGTGGGGGAAATTTTTTTTTTATTCTGGTTTACTTTTTATATCCTATGTGTTAAATGGTTTTTATTACTATTACTAGTCTTAGTTTGGTAGAGTAGAGTAATGTGTTCGTAGTTCCAATGTCGTCGTATTTAATTATTTATTAAAGTTAAGTAGTTTTATGGTTGTGACATTTTGTCGTAAAGGTTTCCAAAATGTTTTGTGGAATAAATGCTAATGATAGCTATGATAATAATCTTGGTGGTATTTTGTCGTTAAGATTTCTACTTTTAGTTCTTCCTCCTTTCGTCTTCTTTCTATTTCTTCCGCTGTTTTTTCCTCCCTTTTAAATGCTTCGTATTTGTCCCAAGTTACTCTGTTTGTTTGTTTTAAATGATTTAGTGTTGCTTTTAATTTTAATTGTTTTACTATTTGTTCTTTTATGTTTTATGGTGGTTCTGTGATGTTTTCTGATATTCCTCCTACTGTTTCCTCCATTTCCTCTTCCTGTTCCCAGTTTCTCAGTGTTGTTCTGATGTGTTTGTGAGGGTGGTATTTTAAATCCTTTTCCTCGGCCCCCTTAGAGCGTAGTATGAGCCACTTCCAGGCCTGGCATTTAGGGAGGTGCTCCTCGTATTTGCCAACTTGTATTGTGTTGTGGCACAATTAGCAAGTGGTTGTCGGGTTCATCTTGCTGAAAAGGGAAAAGTTCGTACAGTCTAATTTTGTCTTTGGAGTCTGTTTTAATTGAGGTTTTTCTAGTTATTTGAAAGAATTGAGTTGTTTTGTTGATTTTGAGTCATTTGGGATATATCGTGCTACTGATCCATTGCTTTATTGCCATTACTTAAATCTAAATTATTTAAATCTAAATTAATTAGTTTTTTGTTGCCTATGTACCGTTTTCTAGTTTGAAATAATTTATATTCCATTCTCCTATGCTTTTCCCCTTGAGGTTTTTTAATTCGTAGATTGTTGGAGAGACTTTTTTCTTAATAATGAAAGGGCCTTCGTATTGGTCAGATAACTTACCTGCCTTTTTGTCGTCTTTGCTGGACAGTTTGGTTACTCTTTTTAAAACCCTATCTCCTATTTTAAATTCTAGGGGTCTTCTTCTTAGGTTATAATTACTAGCCTGTCTTTCGTTCGCTTTATCTAAATTTTTCTGGACTTCTTCTTTTATTATTTGTGACTTTCTCAATCTATCGGTCCATTTATCGACGCTTTGGAATTCTATCTCGCTATCGGTTTCTAAATTTTTTCTTAGGGACTGGAGTGGTTCTAATTCGTGACCTAAGTTTAAGAACGCAGGGGTAAATTGTGTTGATGAATTTTTACTGTCAAAATATCTCCAGTGTGCCACTTTTAAATCGATAGTTCTATTTTCAATCGATTTATACAGTTTTCGATTCTTTTTTATATCAAAATAACTCCCCTAAAATATTTTTGCAAAAAAATTTTTTTTTTTTTTAAGTTATTAACAATCAAAGTTCTTGATCATATTTTTTTCAAAAATTGATTACTCGCGAACGGTTCATCGAAATTCAATGATAGGGTTAGGAAAATTTTTATTACAAAGTATACTTCACGCTCAAAAATTGTTCGGTAGTAAAAAAAAATTTTTTATTGTTTAAATAATCGTTTGTTTTAAACAATTGGAAATTAATTAAACTTCTCCGCCTGTGAAAGAATTCTTCCACGTTCCAATAGATTCTAAAATCTCTTCCAAAAATTTTGGTGAAAAAAAAGTTATTATTTTGCAGTAGTTCAAAAGTTATTGATTTTTTTGTGCCCGCGCTCCGACCTCCAGCGCTGGTCGAGCACGCACAATTATGTAAAAAAATGCATAGTTTAGGCGTTTATTGGAAGAAAGTAATCGTTTTTTTTTCTTAGTAACATTAAATTATATGACTGTTACTATTTAGTGATTGATATTGGTCACTCGATATTATTTGTTTATTTTATAAACAAAAGCATAGTTTGGTCATTCATAGACATAGTTTGACCATTTATAGATAGAAAGTGATCGTTTTTCTTTCTAA